>JAJOOJ010001214.1:0-86325 GCA_029582625.1 Solanum boliviense | reverse complement strand
AAGAATCCATGTTTTCACTAAAACCCTAAATTTGCTATGAAGTGGGTCTATTTCTATAAATTCAAAGTTGATGGAATTATGTGTAAAGTGAATTGTATTGATATCTCTTGTGTTGTTTAATGTTTATTTATGATTAATTGTTGATAATGGATGAATTAAGGGTGGTAAGCCTTATGGGTGAAGTATTGATGATTTTGGCTATGGCTTTGGATTATGGTAAGAAAGCTTGAACTATCTTTATTGAATTGATTGTTGTTGGTAGGTTGAATCCACCTTTGGTGAAAGTGTTATATCTTATTCTTGTGTGGTATTATTGGGAATTGAGGCCATGAAGGGAAATATATGAGTGTTATTATATTGTTGAATTTTTATACATATATGAGGCTATATGTAAAGTCATATATGAACCTATATGTAAAGTTTGTGTGCTATAATGTGAAGATGTTCTAATGGTGTTAATGTGATAATGTATAAAGTGTTATTATGCTAATGTGAAAGCATGTCTCTCTTGAAATGGTGATATGTGGTGATGATGGACTATGATGAGTTTTCATAAGATGATGTTGTAGATCATATGCTAGACTTGAGTATCTTGTCTTGTGTCATGGAAGCTTGATTATATATATATGAATGTTTGGTTGGGCTATGACTTAGTAATGGAGCTCTTCCTATAAATGCTAAAAGAGGAATTCTAGGCCAAGACTTGAATTAGTAGACTTAAGCATAGTGCCTTTTTATGAGTCTAGCTTTCTTAAGAAAATGTATAACCTTGAAGGATGGGCCTTAGGGTGATGTTCCCTTCTTTAGTGAAATGATAGACTTAGAGATGGATGGAGCCAGAACGACATGAGAATCCTTATCTAAGAAAGTGAAATGAGCTATTCTTATGAACATAGATTGGCTATGACTAAGAAATGGGGCCTTTCTTGGGAAGAGGTACTATGAGTTGGTTGAACTAAAAAAGGAACCCTCTCTAGTACATATGTGATTGAAAACTCTATGGAAACCAAGGCTAAGCACCGAGTGAATGTGTTAGGATGGTGGCCTACTTGAGCATGAGATTAGGCACAATGAACATCTTTGGACATCTCTTAAACCATCTGCCAACATGGGTTGCTTTTAGTTCTACCCTTGGCAAGTAGAACAACCTCCACGGAGTAGGATAGATTCCGGATTCCATAACTTGCTAGTGTGGTCTATGTCGGTTAAGGCCTATTTCCATCATGTGGGATGTGCACTCTAGTATTGGATAGGTTCTACAACGTGTAGGGAGTAGTATGGGATGCTATTTACACATGGCACGAGTAGGCTTAAAAGATGCTAAAGTGAGTTCCCTAAGACTTAGGGCTATTATGTGATTGTCCCCTATATGCTTGTGTGTCTCTTAAATGGTTTTATAAAGAATGTTGACTTAGTATGTTATAATGTAATGATAAAACCCTTGTCTATGGTAACTCTTAGGAACACTTAGGTGTATATGAAGAGGTTGTATGGGCGGTCACTTCATTATTCACTTAAGTGTGGCTTAGGGTGACTTGAGATAGAGGCTTAAATGGTAATGAAGGAATTACTTTGCTATCTTGTTTAAGTATTGTACACTTGTATTAATTGAGTTGTAAATGATGTGAATATGGTCTTAATTGTGAATGGTGACTTGAAATGTGGGTTTATGCTTGTGGTTGTAAAGGTTTGTTAAAGAAGGTCTTCAAAGCATACATTCCTTGTAAATGTCTGTTGTGCATGTTTTCTTGCATGGTCATCATACTTAATACTTATTGCACTAACTCCATATTTCTCTATTGTTATAAGTGTAGGTAGTGGGAAGTGAAGAGATCTTTTGAGGAAGCTTGGGATATTGACTCTTCTCAAGAAGCTTGGTATGTCCTCATATATTCGAGGACATAGTTGCTATCTTTCTAGTATTTCCACTTAGACATTGTATAAGACTTATATTTTCTATTGGTGTAAAGGGTCGTGTCCCTAAGATGTTCTATTCGTGTCTAAGATGGTACATGAGACTTAGAAATTCTACTTCTTTACATTTGAAAGATTTTATGAGTATTGTGGATTAGTTTTAAAGAGTGTTCTTATTCCCTATTGTTTTTATTACCGAATGCGATGAACGAATGCTAAGGCTTGTATAAGACCTCCGAGAGGTCGAATACGCATGTAACGGCTAGGGGGTGCTCCCGAGTCGTTACACTAAAGTCCATGGAGCTTTTGATGATCCAGATTTCAAACGTCATTTTTGTCGAACCTTTTCGTGGATGTCCGTCAAGACCTTAGCTATGGAGTCGGTTGGTCCCTATGTGTAAACCTTCTCATTTTCAAGGTCAAATGATCCCCGAAGAAGGTAAACCCCCCGTTTTGCCAATTTTCATGTGCTATAGTCAATGGATCTTTTGGTGATCTGGATTTTTGATGTCATTTTTGCCAAAAAAATTCATGAGCGTCTGTCAAGACCTTTTCTATTGAACTAGTTAGTATTGATGGGTAAACCGTCCCATTTTCAAGGTCAAATGAGCCCTGGAACGGGTAAAACCCTGTTTTGCCGATTTTCATATGCATAGTCCATGAATCTTTTGGTGATTCAAACTTCTGACTTCATTTTTGCAGAAATGTTTCGTGGGTATCCGTCAAGACCTTAGCTATAGAGTTGGTTGGCCTAACGGTCAAACCGGCCCATTTTCAAGGTCAAATGAGCCCCGTAGTGGGTAAACCCCCCCATTTTGCCAATTTTTGTGTGATTTAGTATATGCATCTTTTGGTGATCCGGATTTTTGATGTCATTTGAGCCGAAAATTTTCTTGGATGTCCATCAAGACCTTAGCCATAGAGTTGGTTGGTCCCGATGGGAAAACAGGCCAATTTTTTAGGTCAAACAATCCCCGGAGAGGGTAAACCACCATTTTGCAGATTTTTGTGTGCTAGTCTATGGATCTTCTGGTAATCCTAATTTCCAACGTCATTTTTTACAAAATATTTTGTGGACGACCGTCAAGACCTTAGCTATTGAGCTGGTTGGTCCCGACGGGTAAGCCGACCCACTTTCAAGGTCAAATGAGCCCCAGAGCGGGTAAACCCCCCGTTTTGTCGATTTTCTTGAGCTATAGTCCATGAATATTTTGCTGATCCGAATTTCCGAGATCATTTTTGCCAAAATTTTTGTGGACGTCCATCAACACCTTAGTTATGGATCCGATTGGTCCCGACGGCCAAACTGGCCCATTTTCAAGGTCAAACAATCCCAAAGCGGCTAAACCCCCTGTTTTGCCGATTTTCATTTGCTATCATCCATAGATCTCTTAGTAATTCGGATTTCCGATGTCATTTTTGTCGAAAGTTTTCATGGACGTCCGTCAAGACCATATCCATGGTGCCAGTTGGTCACGACGGAGAAACAGGGCAATTTTCAAGGTCAAATGATCCCCGGAGAATGTAAACAACCGTTTTGCAGATTTTTGTATGCTATAGTCTATTGGTCATTTGGTGATCCTGATTTTTTACGTCATTTTTGCCGAAATATATCATGGACGTTCGTCAAGACCTTAGCTATTGAGCCAGCTAGTCCTAACAGGCAAAACGGCCCATTTTTAAGGTCAAACGATCCCCGGAGAGCGTAAACCCGCCATTTTGCCAATTTTCGTGTGTTATAGTGCATGAATCTTTTGGTGATCCGAATTTCCGACGTCATTTTTACAAAGAATTTCCTTGACATCCGTCAAGACCTTAACTATGGAGCCGGTTGTTTCCGATGGGCAAGTCGGCCCATTTCAAGGTTAAACGATCCCCAAAGTAGGTAAACCCCCTGTTTTGCTAATTTTCGTGTACTATAGTCCATGGATCTTTAGGCGATCTGGATTTCAAATGTCATTTTTTGTGCAAATTTTTCCTGGATATCCGTCAAGACCTTAGCTATGGATCTGGTTGGTCCCGACTGGTAAACCGGCCCACTTTCAAGGTCAAACATACCCCGAAGCGGATAAACCCCCCGTTTTCCCAATTTTTGTGCGTTATATTCCATGGATCTTCTAGTGATCCAGATTTTCGACATCATTTTTGCTGATATTTTTCATGGACGTCCGTCAAGGCCTTAGCTATGAGGCCGGTTGGTCTCGACAGGCAAACCGACCCATTTCAAGGTCAAAAGTACCCCGGAGCAGGTAAACCCTCCATTTTGCTAATTTTCGTGTGCTACAGTCCATGGATCTTTTGGTGATCCAGATTTTCGACGTCATTTTTGCCAAAAGATTTCTTAGACTTCCATCAAGACCTTAGTTGTAGATTCGGTTGGTCACGATGAGCAAACCGACCCATTGTCAAGGTCAAACGACCCACGGAGCGGGAAAACCCCCCGTTTTTGCCAATTTTCATGTGCTATTATCCACGGATCATTTGGTGATCCAGATTTCTAATGTCATTTTTGTCATAATTTTTTGTGGACTTCCGTCAAGATCTTAGCTATGGAGTCGGTTGGTCCCTACGGGTAAACCGGCTTATTGTCAAGGTCAAACAATCCCCGGAGTGGATAAACCCCTCGTTTTGCCAATTTTGTGTGCTATAGTCCATGAATCTTTGGGTGATCTGGATCACTGACATCATTTTTGCAGAAATTTTTCGTGGACGTCCATCAAATCCTTAGCTATGGGGTCGATTGGTCCCGATGAGTAAACAAGCCAATTTTAAAGGTCAAATGATCCCCGGAACGGATAAACCACTATTTTGTAGATTTTTGTGTGCTATAAGCCATGAATATTTTAGTGATCTTGATTTTCAACGTCATTTTTGCCGAAATATTTCGTAGACGACCGTCAAGACCTTATCTATAATGTTGGTTGGTCCCGACAGGCACGCCGGCCCATTTTCAAGGTCAAACGAGCTCCAGGGCAGGTAAACCCCTATTTTGTCGATTTTCTTGTGCTATAGTCCATGAATATTTTGCTGATCCGAATTTACGACGTCATTTTTGCCAAAATTTTTGGGGACGTCCGTTAACACCTTAGCCATGGATCCGATTGGTCCCAACGGCCAAACTGTCCCATTTTCAACGTCAAACGAGCCAGGGAGTGGGAAAACCCCCTGTTTTTGTCAATTTTCATTTGCTATTGTCCATGGATCATTTGGTGATCCAGATTTCCAATGTCATTTTTGTCAAAAAATTTCATGGAATTCTGTCAAGACTTTAGCTATGGAGTCGGTTGGTCCCTACGAGTAAACCAGATCATTTTCAAGGTTAAACTATCCCCAAAGTGGATAAACCCCCTGTTTCGCCAATTATCATTTGCTATAGTTGATAGATCTTTTGGTGATCTGGTTTACTGACGTCATTTTTGCTGAAATTTTTTGTGGACGTCCATCAAATCCTTAGCTATGGGTTCGATTGGTCCAGACGGGTAAACTTGGCAATTTTCAAGGTCAAATGATCCCCAGAGCATGTAAACCACCATTTTGCAGATTTTTGTGTGCTATAGTGCATGAATCTTTTGGTGATCCAGATTTTCTACTTCATTTTTACAGATTTGTTTTGTGGATGTCCGTCAAGACCTTAGCTATAGAGTTGATTGGCCCGACGGTCAAACCGACCCATTTTCAAGGTTAAATAATCCCTATAGTGGTAAACCCCACATTTTGCTGATTTTTGTGTGCTTTAGTCTATGGATCTTTTGGTGATCTGGATTTCTGATGACATTTTAGCCGAAAATTTTCTTGGACGTCCGTCAAGACCTTAGCTATGGAGCTGATAGTTCCCGACGGGAAAACGAGCTAATTTTCAAGGTCAAACGATCCCCGGAGTGGGTAAATCACCATTTTGCAGATATTTGTGTGCTATAGTCTATGAATATTTTGGTGATCGTGATTTTCAGTGTCATTTTTGCCGAAATATTTCATGGACGACCGTCAACACCTTAGTTATAGTACTAGTTGGTCCCGACGGGCAAGCCAGCCCATTTTCAATGTCAAACAAGCCCCCGAGAGGGTTAACCCCCCATTTTGCTGATTTTCTTGTGCTATAGTCCATGAATATTTTGCTAATCTTAATTTTGGACGTCATTTTTACTAAAATTTTCATGGACGTCCGTTAACAACTTAGCTATGGGTCCGGTTGGTCCCAACGGCCAAACCGGCTCATTTTCAAGGTCAATCGAGCCATGGAGCGGGAAAACCCCCGTTTTTGCCGATTATCGTTTGCTATTGTCCATGGATCATTTGGTGATCCAGATTTCCAATGTTATTTTTGTCAAAATATTTCGTGGACTTCCGTCAAGACATTAGCTATGGAGTCGGTTGGTCCCTATGGGTAAACCGGCTCATTTTCAAATTTAAACGATCCCATAGTGGGTAAACCCCCCGTTTTGCCAATTTCAATTTGCTATAGTCGATGGATCTCTTGGTGATCCGAATTACTAACGTCATTTTTGTTGAAATTTTTCGTCGATGTCCATCAAATCCTTAACTATGGGGTCGATTGGTCCCGACGGGTAAATATGCCAATTTTCAAGGTCAAATGATCCCCGGAGCATGTAAATCACCATTTTGCATATTTTTGTGTGCTATAGTGCATGGATTTTTTGGTGATTCGGATTTCCGACTTTATTTTTACAGAATTGTTTCATGGACTTTCGTCAAGACCTTAGCTATGGAGTTGGTTGGCCCGACGGTCAAACCGGCCCGTTTTCAAGGTCAAATGATCCCCGTAGTGGGTAAACCCCCCGTTTTGCCGATTTTCGTGTGCTTTACTCTATGGATCTTTTGGTGATCTGGATTTCTAATGACATTTGAGCTGAAAAATTTCTTGGACGTCCATCATGACCTAACTATGGAGCCGATAGGTCCCGACGGGAAAACTAGCCAATTTTCAAGGTCAAACGTTCCCCGGAGCGGGTAAACCACCATTTTGCAGATTTTTGTGTACTATAGTCTATGAATATTTTGGTGATGCGAATTTTCGACCTAATTTTTGCCAAAATTTTAATGAACGTCCACTAACACCTTAGCTATGGATCCGGTTGGTCTTGACGACCAAACCGACCCATTTTCAAGGTCAGACGATACCCGGAGCAGGTAAATCCACCTGTTTTGCCATTTTTCGTGTGTTATGGTCCATGGATCTTTTAGTGATTCAGATTTCCGACGTCATTTTTGTTAAATTTTTTCATGGATGTCTGTCAAGACCTTATTATGGTGTCGGTCGGTCACGACGGAAAAACAGGCCAATTTTCATGGTCAAATGATCCCCGGAGGGGTAAACAACCGTTTTATGGATTTTCGTATGTTATACTACATGGATCTTTTGGTGATCCTGATTTCCTACGTCATTTTTGCCTAAATATTTCATGGACGTCCGTCAAGACCTTAACGATTGAGCTTGTTGGTCTAGACGAGAAATTGGCCCGTTTTATAGGTCGAACGATCGCTAGAGCGGGTAAATCCCCCGTTTTCCCAATTTTCGTGTGCTTAGTCCATGGATCTTTTGGTGATCCAAATTTTCGATGTCATTTTTACAAAAAAATTCTTACACTTCCGTCAAGACCTTAGTTATGGAGTCGATTGGTCCCAAAGGGTAAACCGACCCATTTTCAAGGTCAAACAAACCCCGGAGAGGATAAACCCCATGTTTTGTCATTTTTGTGTGCTATTATAGTCCATGGATATTTTAGTGATCCGGATTTCCGACGTCCTTTTAGCTGAAATTTTTCATGGACGTCCATCAATACCTTAGCTATGGAATCGATTGGTCTCGATTGGCAAACCGGCCCATTTTCAAGGTCTAACGAGCACCAGAGCTTGTAAACCCCCCATTTTGTTGATTTCATGTGCTATATTCCAGGGATCTTTTGGTGATCCAGATTTCCGATGTCATTTTTAACAAAAATTTTTGTGGACGTCTATCAAGACCTTAGCTATGGAACCGATTGGTCCAGAAGGGCAAACCGGCCCATTTTAAAGGTCAAATGAATCCCGGAGCGGGTAAACTCCCCGTTTTATCAATTTTCGTGTGCATAGTCCATGGATCTTTTGATGATTTGGATATCAAATGTTATTTTTGCTGAACCTTTTTGTGGACTTCCATCAAGACCTTAGCTATGGAGTCGGTTGGTCCCTATGGGTAAACCTGCTCATTTTCAAGGTCAAATGATCCCCAAAGTAGGTAAACCTACCGTTTTGCCAATTTTCGTGTGCTATAGTTCATGGATCTTTCGGTGATCTGTATTCCTGACGTCATTTTTGACAAAATATTTCATGGACGTCTGTCAAGACCTTAGCTATTGAACTGGTTAGTCCTGATGGGTAAACCGTCCCATTTTCAAGGTCAAATGAGCCCCGGAGCGGGTAAACCCCCGTTTTGCCAATTTTCATATCCATAGTCCATGGATCTTTTGGTGATTTGGATTTTCGACTTCATATTTGCAGAAATGTTTCGTGGACGGCCGTCATGACCTTAGCTATGGAGTTAGTTGGTCCGACGGTCAAACCGGCCCATTTACAAGGTCAAATGAGACCCGTAGTGGATAATCCCCTATTTTGCCAATTTTCGTGTGCTTTAGGATATGAATATTTTGGTGATCCGGTTTTTTGATTCATTTGAGCCAAAAAAAAAATTTGGACGTCCATCAAGACCTTAGCTATGGAGCCGGTTGGTCCCAATGGGAAAACATGCCAAATTTCAAGGGCAAACGATCCCCGGAGCGGGTAAACCACCTTTTTGCAAATTTTTGTGTGCTATAGTCCATGGATCTTTTGGTGATCGTGATTTCCAACGTCATTGTTGCTAAAATATTTCGTGGAAGACCGTTAAGACCTTAGCTATAGAGCTGGTTGGTCTTGACGGCCAAGCCGGCCCACTTTCAAGGTCAAAGGATCCCCAGAACGGGTAAACCCCTCGCTTTGCCGATTTTCTTGTACTATAGTCCATGAATATTTTGCTGATCCAAATTTTTGATGTCATATTGGCCGAAAATTTTATGAACATCTGTCAACACCTTAGCTATGGATTTGGTTAGTCCCGACGGCCAAACCGCCCAATTTTCAAGGTCAACCAATCCCCAGGGCGCGTAAACCCCCCTGTATAGCCTATTTTCATGTGCTATCGTCCATGGAACTTTTAGTGATCCAGATTTTCGACGTCATTTTTTTCAAAAATTTTCATGGACGTCCGTCAAGACCTTATCTATGTTTCCGATTGGTCACGATGGAAAAACAGGCCAATTTTCAAGGCCAAATGATCCCCAGAGCGGGTAAATAACCGTTTTGCAGATTTTCATATGCTATTGTCCATGTAATTTTTGGTGATCTTGATTTTCTAAGTCATTTTTGCTGAAATATTTCGTGGACGTCCATCATGACCTTAGCTATTGAGCCTGTAGGTCCAGACGGGCAAACCGGCCCGTTTGAAAGGTCAAACGATCCCCAGAGTGGGTAAACCCCCCGTTTTGCTGATTTTCGTGTGCTATAGTCCATGGATATTTTAGTGATCCGAATTTCCGACGTCATATTTACAAAAAAATTCCTGGACATCCGTCAAGACCTTAGTTATGGAGCCAGTTGGTCCCGATGGGCAAATCAGACCATTTTCAAGTTTAAACGAGCCCAGAGTATGTAAACCCCCTGTTTTGCCAATTTTTTGGTACTATATTCCATGGATCTTTTGGTGATCCAAATTTCCGACATCATTTTTTGCGCAAATTTTTCCTGGATCTCTGTCAAGACCTTAGCTATTGAGCTAGTTGGTCTCGACTGTTAAACCGACCCATTTTCAAGGTCAAACATACCCCAAATCAGATAAACCCCCCCGTTTTCCCAATTTTTGTGCATTATATTTCATGGATCTTTTCGTGATCCAGATTTTCGACATCATTTTTGCTGAAATTTTCATGGTCATCCGTCAAGAACTTAACTATGGAGCAGGCTGGTCCAGACAGGCAAACCGGCCCATTTTCAAGGTCAAACAAACCCCGGAGCGGGTAAACCCTCTCTTTTGCCGATTTTCGTGTGCTATAGTCCATGGATCTTTTGGTGATACGAATTTTCGATATCATATTTGCTGAAATTTTTTGTGGACTTCTGATAAGACCTTATTTGTGGATCTGGTTGGTCACGATGAGCAAACCGGCCCATTGTCAAGATCAAACGAATTGGAAAACCCCTCGTTTTTGCCGATTTTCGTGTGCTATAGTCCATGGATCATTTGGTGATCCAAATTTTCAATGTCATTTTTGTTGAAATTTTTCGTGGACTTCCATCAAGACCTTAGCTATGGAGACGGTTGGTCCCGATGGGCAAACTGGCCCATTTTCAAGGTTAAACGAGCCCCAGAGTAGGTAAACCCCCTCTTTTGCCAATTTTCGTGTACTATAGTCGATGGATCTTTTGGTGATCCAAATTTCCGACGTCATTTTTTGCGCAAATTTTTCATGGATATCCGTCAAGACCTTAGCTATGGAGCTAGTTGGTCCCGACTGGTAAACCGGCCCATTTTCAAGGTCAAACATACCCCGAATCGGATAAACCTACCCTCCGTTTTCCCAATTTTTTTGCGTTATATTCCATAGATCTTTTGGTGATCAAGATTTTCGACGTCATTTTTGCCAAAAAATTTTATGCACGTCCGTCAAGACCTTAGCTATAGAGCGGGTTGGTCCTGACAGGCAAACCTGCCCATTTTCAAGGTCAAACGAACCTCGGAGCGGGTAAACCCTCTGTTTTTCCAATTTTCGTGTGCGATAGTCTATGGATTTGTTAGTGATCTGGATTTTCGACATCATTTTTGCCGAAATTTTTTGTGGACTTCCGTTGAGACCTTAGTTGTCGATCCGGTTGATCGCGATGAGCAATTCGGCCCATTGTCAGCATCAAACGAGCCACAGAGCGGAAAAATCCCTCGTTTTTGCCAATTTTCGTGTGTTATAGTCCATGGATCATTTGGTGATCCAGATTTTCAAAGTTATTTTTGTCAAAAATTTTGTGGACTTCTGTCAATACCTTACCTATGGAGTCGGTTGGTCCCTACGGGTAAACCGGCTTATTTTCAAAGTCAAACGATCCCCGGAGTGGGTAAACCCCCCCGTTTTGCCAATTTTCGTGTGCTATAGTCCATGGATCTTTTGGTTATCCACATTACTGACGTCATTTTTGCCGTAATTTTTTATGGACGTCCATCAAAATCTTAGCTATGAGGTCGATTGGTCTTGACGAGTAAACAAGCTAATTTTTAAGGTCAAACGATCCCCGGAGTAAGTAAACCCCCATATTGCTTATTTTCGTGTGCTATAGTCCATGGATCTTTTGGTGATCCAGATTTTCGACGTCATTTTTACAGAAATGTTACGTGGACGTTTGTCGAGACCTTAGCTAAGGAGTCGATTCGTCCCTACAGGTAAACCTGCTCATTTTCAAGGTCCAACGATCCCCGAAGTGGGTAAACCCCTCGTTTTGCCTATTTTCGTGTGTTATAGTCCATGGATCTTTTGGTGATCTAGATTTCTGACGTCATTTTTGCCAAAAATTTTCATGGACATCTTTCAAGACCTTAGCTATTGAACTGGTTACTTCCGACGGGTAAACCGGCCCATTTTCAAGGTCAAATGAGCCCCGGAGCGAGTAAGCCCCCATTTTGCCGATTTTCACATGCATAGTCCATGGATCTTTTGGTGATCCGAATTTCTGACTTTATTTTTGCAGAAATGTTTCATGGACGTCCGTCAAGACTTTAGCTATGGAGTTAGCTGGCCCGACCGTCAAACTATTCCATTTTCAAGGTCAAATGATCCTCGTATTGGGTAAACCCCCCATTTTGCCAATTTTCGTGTGCTTTAGTATATGGATCTTTTGGTGATCCGGATTTCTAATGTCATTTGAGTCGAAAATTTTCTTGGACGTCCATCAAGACCTTAGTTATAGAGCCGATTGGTCTCGACGGGAAAATAGGCAAATTTTCAAGGTCAAATGATCCTCGGAGCGGGTAAACCACCATTTTGCAAATTTTTGTGTGCTATAGTCCATGGATCTTTTGGTGATTCTGATTTCCAACGTCATTTTTATCAAAATATTTCGTGGACGACAGTCAAGACCTCAGTTATAGAGCTGGTTGGTCCCGACGGGCAAGACGGCCCACTTTCAAGGTTAAATGAGCCCCAAAGCGGGTAAACCCTCCGTTTTGCTGATTTTCTTGTGCTATAGTCTATGAATATTTTGCTTATCCAAATTTTTGACGTCATTTTTGCCAAATTTTTCATGGACGTCCGTCAACAACTTAGCTATGGATCCGGTTGGTCTCAACGGCTAAATTGCCCCATTTTCAAGGTCAAACAATCCTCGGAGCGGGTAAACCCCCCTGTTTTACTAATTTTTGTGTGCTATAGCCCATGGATATTTTAGAGATCCGGATATCCGATGTCATTTTTGTCAAAAATTTTCATGGACATCGTCAAGACCTTATCTATGGTGCCGGTTGGTCCACGATAGAAAAACAGGCCAATTTTCAAGGTTAAATGATCCCCGAAACGGGTAAACAATCGTTTTGCAGATTTTCGTATGCTATATGTATCGACTCGAGAGCACCCCCTAGTCGTTACCGGCGTATTTGACCTCGAAGAAGTCTTGTACAAGCCCTTAGCATTCGTCATAACATGTATCATAGAATAAAATCATGGAAAATTTAAAAAATTTACTTTGTAAGTTCAACTTCACTTCATATATGAAAAATAGAATCTAACTTCGTCACAATGCACAATCTAGACATAGAAGTATCGAAAATGGGACTTAGCCCATAATCAATAAGAAGTTTTGAAAATAGGAAGTACAACAATGTCTTTCAACATAAGTAAAGAACTAAACATAGAAGCTAGATCATAGGGTTTTGTCCTCGGACTTGAGGACTCACCAACTTGGGGAAGCAACTCCAAGTGTCTTGAGAAGTAAGCTTGAATCCTCAACGGCCCAAACCTAAATGTTTGGGAAAAGGGAGAAAATATGGGTTTGTACAACACACGTACCAAGTATGGCTACTATGCATAAAAACCAATGAAACATGCATGAAAGGACATTTCGTCAGAACATGCTTTTTATCAAGTAAATCCAATATGCACACAAAGTAAGCATCATAGTCCAACCCAACATAATATCATCTCAACATGTACACAACCCAAGCAATACTAGTGCAATGCAAATAATAGAACCCCATAACCTTATTCAAAGCCAAGTATCACATTAAGCAACCTACTTCATGCATACATTCATAAGATCATATTTCATCATAACTTACCATATTCATAATGATCATACATAACATAGCTTCAACATACATAAATCATAATAATCATAACCATAAGAGAACACTACTACAACCATTTCTTAGGATCCCACAAGTGCAATGTGCAAGAGAAGTCCCATACCCTCCCTTACACTATGTAGAAACCCTTAAGAAAGCCCTAGTAAGAGTTCACACCTTTCATACCTTCATTTACTTTTACATTAGGGAAATATTGCAATAACCGACATAGACCATGAGAGCTACATGGAATCCTGTGTTCTACTCCCACACCGAAAAGAGAGGGTGTTAACTTGCCTAAGGTGTAGCCATTCGTACATAGCTATCTAGGTGGATCCACTAAGCTAGAGTCCTATGTGGGCACATAGTTAAGGGTCAAGGAGATTGCTTCTAGAAACCCTAACTTACTAAACGTGGGGGTTTCCATCTCATGAGACAACAGATATCGTAGGTAATCCGGACTTGGTAAATGTGAGGAAACCCATGTGGGGAGCCGGACTTACTAAACATGAGACCCCCATCTCATTTACATTCCCTTTTGTAATTATCTTTAGTCATCACATAAGTTCACATTAGCCTTTAATAAACCCTTATGTAGACATCTAACCATAATAGCTCATATGTGTTCATAAGTGAGTAACAATCCTTTCACTTTAGAGACACTTAGCAAGTGAGTAAACCTTTCACTTTACATTACACTACAATCATCAGAACTACCTTTCAATCATATAGCAATCATACCATAATATACATACATACTTCATGGCTAATTCAAGTGTAGAGGGTTAAGGATGAGGAAACTAGGTCATCAACACCACAATAACACATTAGGTATAGCATCATTAAAATCTAAGTAATTCACCTTTCATACTTGAGTTCAAAGAAGAACCAACCTTCATACCTTCTTGCCCTTCGTGGGACATCCATACTTCAATTACCAAGCAATTCATAACCAATACATAATACAAGGTAATTCATGAAGTAATAACATAATCAACATCAATATAAGCAATTGACATATTCCCTTCACAACCTTCAAGGCTTCATTCAAAGACTCAACCCTAATTTCATAGAAATTATACATAACCTAGGGTAGATTCATCATACAAACATGAATTACATAACATCACATTCAATTCATAGCCTTCAATCAAATCAACACAAACTAGGGTTAGAATTAGGAAAAGAAGGAGAAACATGAGTCTCATGGGGAATTCTTCAAGAAACCACCAATACAACATAAATTCATCCGTAATTGTTCATATAACATTAATTACACTTTAGAAAGAAGACCCACGTTTTTGGATTGAACCCTAGAAATTGGAGATTTTGAAATTCATCTTGAAAGGGCCTCTTGGGGAAAGGAATCCCAAGAGTGATAAGCAACCATACCTTATAGATGAATTAACCACGAAAATCCAAGTTGAAACCTTGGAGAGTTGGCCTTCTTCTTGAAGTTCCAATCTTCTTCAATGGAGTTCTTGAGAAGAGAGAGAGAGAGTAGATAGAAGGAGGAACTTTAGGTTTAGATCTTTGGGGTTTTGTGTTTGAGTGATAAAAGTGAGGTAAATTGACTTAAAAATCATTATATACACGTCCCCTAAAGTACCCTAAATACCCCTCACTTAAATGGACTCTTTAATGAATAAAATAGATTTCTGAATTTCTGCATTTTCATCACGGAACAAGTCCGCGACGCGGAGCTGTTCCCTGAAGATATTTGGAACTAAATTTTGAGACAGTAGAGTCCGAGACATGACCGTGTCGCGAACTAACTTTTTGCTCCTTGCAGGAGCAAGTGCGCAACTATAACTCCCAAAAATTCTATGACTTAAGTTAGAGCCTTACCTTATGAATAATGACTTGAAAATGGTTAAAATGATGTTTATAAACCTAAACTAATGTAATTGACTTGGTTTGTTAGAGTAAAAGTCTAAACGCAAGAAACGACCACGACGTCCGGAAACTAGAGAAGAATGTATTCCAGTGTGTCCTTAGGTTTTGGGTAGGTTTGGGAGTGTCATATGATGGTATAATCTGGTGAAAAGGTTTAAAATAGGTAAATATATGTTCCTAGGGTCAAAACGTTCAAATACGAAGCCCCGGGGCCACCCTAAGGGGACCTGAGGAGGACCCCAACCTTGGCCAAGCAAACTGCCAAGGCAGCTTGCAAATTGTGCATAAAGGGAACCATGGCGCGTCGCGGACTTGCTCCCCCAAGGAGAAAAAATTCAGTTCGCGACACGGTCGTGTCGCGGACTCTACTGTCTCGAAATTTAATTCCAAATATCTTTAGGGAACAACTCTATTTCGTGGACTTGTTTCGCGACGAAAATGCAGAAATTTAGAAATCTATTTTATTCATTAAAGAGTCCATTTAAGTGAGGGGTATTTAGGGTACTTTAGGGGACGTGTATATATTCATTTTTAAGTCAATTTACCTCACTATTATCACTAAAACACAAAACCCTATAGATCTAAACCTAAAGTTCCTCCTTCTCTCTACTCTCTCTCTCTTCTCAAGAACTCCATTGAAGAAGATTGGAGCTTCAAGAAGAAGACCAAATCTCCAAGGTTTCAACACGGATTTTCGTGGTTAATTCATATATAAGGTATGGTTGCTTATAACTCTTGGGATTCCTTTCCCCAAGAGGCCCCTTCAAGATGAATTTCAAAATCTCCAATTTCTAGGGTTCAATCCAAAAACGTGGGTCTTCTTTCTAAAGTGAAATTGATGTTATATGAACAATTATGGATGAATTTATGTTGTATTGGTGGTTTCTTGAAGAATTCCCCATGAGACCCATGTTTCTCCTTCTTTTCCTAATTCTAACCCTAGTTTGTGTTGGATATTGATTGAATGCTATGAATTGAATGTGATGTTATGTAACTCATGTTTGTATGATGATTCTACCCTAGGTTATGTATAATTTTTATGAAATTAGGGTTGTGTCTTTGAATGAAGCTTTGAAGGCTATGAAGGGAATATGTCAATTGCTTATATTGATGTTGATTATGTTATTACTTCATGAATTACCTTGTATTATGTATTGGTTATGAATTTCTTGGTAATTGAAGTATGGATGTCCCACGAAGGGCAAGAAGGTATGAAGGTTGGTTCTTCTTTGAACTCAAGCATGAAAGGTGAATTACTTAGATTTTAATGATGCTATACCTAATGTGTTATTGTGGTGTTTATGACCTAGTTTCCTCATCCTTAACCCTCTACATTTGAATTGGCTATGAATTATGTATGTATATTATGGTATGATTACTATATGATTGAAAGGTAGTTCTCATGATTGTATTGTAATGTAAAGTGAAAGGTTTACTCACTTGCTAAGTGTCTCTAAAGTGAAAGGATTGTTATTCACTTATGAACACATATAAGCTATTATGGTAATATGTCTACATAAGAGTCTAGTAAATACTAATGTGAACTTATGTGATGACTAAAGATGATTACTGAAGGGAATTAGATGATTAGCACCGAAAGGGCATGTAAATGAGATTGTTCTTTGCTTATGTTGAAAGACATTGTTGTACTTCCTATTTTCAAGACTTCTTATTGATGTGAGGGCTAAGTCCCATTTTCGATACCTCTATGTCTAGATGGTGCATTGTGACGAAGTTAGATTCTATTTTTCGTTTATGAAGTGAAGTTGAACTTCCAAAGTAAAAGTTTTAAATATTCCATGATTTTATTCTATGATACATGTTATGATGAATGCTAAGGGCTTGTACAAGACCTCTTCGAAATTGAATACACTGGTAACGACTAGGGGGTGCTCTCGGGTCGTTACAGCGACACGTCCCTATTCCCTCCAAGTGCAATTTGCATGCTGCCTTGGCAGCTTGCTTGGCTAAGGTTGGGGTCCTCCTCGGGTCCCTTTAGGGTGGCCCCGGGGCTTCATATTCGAACGTTTTGACCCTAGGAACATATATTTACCAATTTTAAACCTTTTCACCAGATTATACCATCATACGACACTTCCAAACCTGCCCAAAACCTAAGGACACACTAGAACACATTCTTCTCTAGTTTTCGGACGTGGTGGTCGTTTCTTGACGTTTAGACTTTTACTTTTCCAAACCAAGTCAATTACATTAGCTTAGGTTTATAAACATCATTTTAACTATTTTTAAGTCATTATTCATAAGGTGAGGCTCTAACTTAAGTCCTAGAATTTCTGGGGTGTTACAATATCCCCCCTTAGGAACATTTGTCCCCGAATGTCACTTGGACTTCTTTCTAGGGAGACAATGACTCAAACTAGCAGCACAACAACCAGTCACATCAACAACATCATATCATCATATCATATAGGGATTTAATCCACAACATCACTACGCTCAAAACTCTTTACTTCACATAAGTATAGGAGGAACTACCTTCTCCATATTCAATGAGCATCAACATATATATTATGCAATCAACAAGACATTTCTTTAGCAAGACATCATCAAGCATGCTCATTACAACTCTCATGAAGACAACATCACACAACATCTATGGGTGCAATTTCAACCATGAGAAACAAAATTCATGAAAACTCAAAATACAGCTTTAAGCATGAATTTTCACAAATATATGTACATACAAGGAAATCATGTCATAATCATCAACACACATGATTTTCAATTTATACCTAATTAAGAGAGACTACTAACCTCAAATTTGGCTAGGAGTAGGAGGAAAAAGATGAGGGTAGCGGGACTTCATGTCGGCCTCAGCCTCCCATGTTGCACCCTCAACTAGGTGGTTTCTTCATAGGACTTTTTTGGAGGCAACCTCTTTATTCCTCAGCTTCTTAACTTGACGATCTAGGACTTCGACCGGAACCTCTTCATAATAAAGGTTCTCATTCATCCCTAAACCTTCTAGAGGGAGAATGGACACCGGTTCACCTATACATTTCTTTAACATAGAAATATGGAACACCGGGTGAACCGGGGCCATTTCGATGGGCAATTTCAACTCATAAGCGACCTTTTCGACACGCTTCAATATCTCAGAAGGCCCAACATACCGGGGGTTAAGCTTCCCCTTCTTACCAAACCTCATCACCCCTTTCATGGGTGAGATTTTTAAGTAGACCCTATCACCTACTTCAAATTCAAGATCTCTCTTTCTATTATCGGCAGAAGACTTTTGCCAACTATGAGCCGTTTTCAACCTATCCCTTTTAAGTCAAACTTTTCTGTAGCCTCATAGACTACCTCGGGACCAAGAAGAGCAAATTCACCTACTTCAAACCACCCAACCGGAGATCGACACCTTCTACCCTAAAGTGCTTCAAAGGGTGTCATAGCAATACTCGAGTGGTAGTTATTGTTGTAGGAAAATTCTATTAAAGGTAGGTGGTCATCCCAATTACCTTTGAAGTTAATGACACACGCTCTCAACATGTCCTCTAGGGTTTGGATGGTGCATTCCGCTTGACCATCCGTTTGAGGGTGAAATGCGATACTAAGTTTCACTTGAGTACCAAGCCCACTTTGGAAAGACCTCCAAAAATGGGAAGTAAATTGGGCACCTCTATCCGAAATAATCGACAACGGGGCCCATGCAATTTCACAACTTAGCATAATCTTTCGCCGAATAAGAAACCTTGACGGGAAGGAATGGGCTGATTTAGTCAATCTATCCACAATGACCCAAATGAAATCTTGTTGCCTACCGATTCGAGGCAAACCTACCACGAAGTCCATATTGATCTCTTCCCACTTCCAAGTAGGGGTATCAATATCTTGAGTTAGACCTCCCGGTCCTTGGTGCTCGGCTTTGACTTGTTGGCAATTTGAGCACCTAGCCACAAAATCTGTTGTCTCTTTTCATTCCGTTCCACCAATAAATCTCACGTAAGTCGCAATACATTTTGGTGGCTCCCGAATGGATGGAGTATCGGGACCCATGGGCCTCCTCTGAGATTGTCTCTCTTAGGACATCCACATCCGGCACACATAATCTTCCTTGGTGCCTAAGCACCCCATCTTCTCCTTGAGAGAAAGTTTTTATTGCTTTGTTGAGAACCGACTCTTTTAGTTTCATCAAAATAGGGTCAAGATGTTGCTTAGACTTCACGTCAACAATAATCGATGACTCAGAATTATGACGGACCATGACACCTCCATTTGGGGAATCTTCAAGTCGGACACCCAACCGGGCTAGCCTATGTATATCACGGGCTAACTCCCTTTTCTGTTCTTCCACATGTGACACACTACCCATAGATATATGACTCAAAGCATCTGCAACCACATTTGCTTTTACGGGGTGGTAAAGGACACTCATATCATAATCTTTTAAGAGTTCCAACCACCTCCTTTGTCGGAGATTCAATTCTTTTCGGCTAAAAACATATTGAAGACTCTTGTGGTCGGTAAACACATCCACATGTACCCCATAAAGATAGTGTCTCCAAATCTTTAAAGAAAAGACTACAACTGCTAGCTCAAGGTCATGAGTTGGATAATTCTTCTCATGCACCTTAAGTTGTCTCGAGGCATAAGCTATAACCTTACAATGCTGGATGAGGACACAACCCAAATCCACTCGGGAAGCGTCACAATATACTACAAACACTTCGGTGCCCTCTGGTAAGGTCAAAATCGGAGCGGAGGTGAGCTTATCTTTCAACAATTGGAATCTCGTTTCACAAGATTCCGACCATTCGAACTTGGACTTCTTTTGAGTTAAGGCCGTTAATGGAGATGCAATAGATGAAAATCCCTCAACAAACCTCTGGTAGTAATCGGCCAAACCCAAAAAGCTTCAGATGTCGAAAGGATTCAAAGGTCTATGCCAACTTTTGACTGGATTCAAAGGTCTATGCCAACTTTTGACTGCATCGGTTTTCTTTGCATCAACTTCTATACCCTCACTAGAAACAATGTGACCAAGGAAAGAAACCGATCTTAGCCAAAACTCGCACTTGCTAAACGTAGCATAGAGTTGGTTCATGAGAAAACCAATCCCGGAGCGGGTAAACCACTCGTTTTGCCAATTATAGAGAGCTATATAGTACATGGTTCTTTTGGTGATTCGGATTTCCGATGTCATTTTTTCTGAAATTTTTCATGGACATTCGTCAAGACCTTATCTTTGGAGCCGATTTGTCCCGACGGGTAAACCGGACCACTTTCAAGGTCAAACGATCCACGAAAATGGTAATCCAGATTTTTCGATGTCATTTTTCCAAAGTTTTTCGTGGACGTCCGTCAAGACCTTAACTATTGATCTGGGTTGTCACGACAGACAAACCGGCCCATTGGCATGGTCAAAGAAACCCCGGAGTGGGTAAATCCCCAATTTTGCCATTTTTTGTGTGGTATAGTCCATTATCATTTGGTGATTCGTATTGCCGAAGTCATTTTTCCCAAAAAAATTTATGGACGTTCGGCAAGACTTTAGCTATGGAGCCGATTGGTCCTGATTAAAAAACTGGCCCATTTTCAGAGTCAAATATACCCCGGAGCGGGTAAACCCCCTATTTTACCAATTTTCGTGTGCTATAGTCCATGAATCTTTTGGTGGTTTGGATTTCCGATGTCATTTTTGCTGAAATTATTCGTGGACGTCTGTCAACACATTAGCTTTGGAGTTGGTTGGTCTCAACTGGGAAACCAGCCCATTTTCAAGGTCAAATGAGCATCGGAGCGGGTAAACCACCCGTTTTACCGATTTCCTGTTCTATAGTCCATGGATCTTTTTCTGATCCGCATTTCCGATGTCATTTTTGCAGAAATTTTTCGTGGACGACCGTCAAGACCTTAGTTATGGAGTCGGTTGGTCTAGATGGGAAACCGCCCAATTTTCATGGTCAAATAAGCCCCAGAATGGGTAAATCCCCCGTTTGGTAGATTTTCGTGTGCTATAGAACATGGATCCTTTGGTGATCCAGATTTTTGATGTCTTTTTTGCAGAAATTTTTCGTGGATGTCCAACAAAACATTAGCTGTGGAGCTGGTTGGTCCCTACGGGTAGAACGACGATTTTCAATGTAAAACGGTCCCCGGATTGGGTAAACCTGTCGTTTTGTGCATGTTCGTGTGCTATAAGTCCATGGATCTTTAAGTGATCTGAATTTCCGTCGTCATTTTTGCCAACTGGAAAACTGTACCATTTTCAAGGTCAAAAAAACCCCGGAGCGGGTAAACCCCCCGTTTTGCCGATTTTCGTATGCTATAGTCCATGGATCTTTTGGTGATCAAGATTTCTGACGTCATTTTTGCCAAAAAATTTCGTGGACGTCCGTGAAGACCTTAACTATGGAGATGCTTAGTCCATACGAAAAAACCAGCTTATTTTCAAGGTCAAATTATCCCCGGAATGGGTGAATCTCTTGTTTTACCGATTTTCGTGTCCCATAATCCATGGATCTTTTTCTGATCCAGATTTCCGACGTCATTTTTGCCAAAAATTTTCATGGATGTCCATCAAGACTTTAGCTATGGAGTCGTTGTTCCAGACAAGAAAACCCTCCCATTTTCATGGTCAAATGAACCCCGGAGAGGGTAAACACCCCATTTTGTTGATTTTCGTGTGCTATATTACATGGATCTATTGGTGATCCAGTTTCCCGACGTATTTTTAGCTGATATTTTTAATGGACGACCGTCAAGACCTTAGATATTGAGCCGGTCGGTCCTGATAGGAAAACCATCCATTTTCAATGTCAAACGATCCCCAGATCGGGTAAACCCCCCGTTTTGCCGATGTTCCTGTGATATAGTCCATGGATCTTTTGGTTTTCCTGATTTCTGACGTCATTTTTACCAAATATTTTTGTCAACGTCCGTCAATATTTAACTATAGAGCCGGTTGGTCCCACTGGAAAACCGGCCCATTTTAAACTTCAAACAAGCCCCGGGGCGGGTAAAACCCCGTTTTACCAAATTTCGTGAGCTATAGTCAATGGATCTTTTGGTGATCCGTAATTCCAAAGTTAGTTTTGCTAAGAATTTTTATGGACGTTCGTCAAGACCTTAGCTTTGGAGCCGGTTGGTCTGGACGGGCTAACCGGCCCTTTGTCAAAGTCAAACGAGTAACGAATGGGTAAACCCCCCATTTTACCAATTTTCTTGTGCTATAGTCAATGGATATTTTGGTGATCCATATTTTTTACATTATTTTTGCCAAAAGTTTTTGTGGACGTCTGTCAAGACCTCAGCAATGGATCCGGTTGGTCTTGACGGGCAAACCGGCACATTTTCATGAACAAACCAATCATAGAGAGGGTAAACCACTCATTTTGCCAATTATCAAGAGCTATCTTTGGAGCCGATTGGTTCCGACAGGTAAAACAGCCCACTTTCAAGGTCAAACGATCTTCGAAAAGGGTAAACCTCCATATTTGCCGAATTTTGTGTGCTATTCCATGGATCTTTTGGTCATCCAGAATTTTCGATGTCATTTTTCCGAAGTTTTTCGTGGACGTCCGTCAAGACCTTAACTACTGATCTGGGTTGTCACGACAGACAAACCGGCCTATTGGCATGGTCAAAGAAACCCTGGAATGGGTAAATCCCTGATTTTGCCATTTTTTGTGTGGTATAGTCCATTGATCTTTTGGTGATTCGTATTGCCGAAGTCATTTTTGCCAAAAAAATTTATGTACGTTCGGCAAGACTTTAGCTAAGGAGCCGGTTGGTCCTGATTAAAAAACCGGCCCATTTTCAGAGTCAAATATACCCTAGAGCGGGTAAACCCCCCATTTTACCGATTTTCGTGTGCTATAGTCCATGGATCTTTTGGTGGTTTGGATTTCTGATGTCATTTTTGCTGAAATTATTCGTGGACGTCTGTCAACGCATTAGCTTTGGAGTTGGTTGGTCTCAACTGGAAAACCAGCCCATTTTCAAGGTCAAATGAGCATCGGAGCGGGTAAACCACCCGTTTTACCGATTTTCCTGTGCTATAGTCCATGGATCTTTTGCTGATCTGCATTTCCGACGTCATTGTTGCAGAATTTTTTCGTGGACGTCCGTCAAGACCTTGGTTATGGAGTCGATTGGTCCAGATGGGAATCCGCCCAATTTTCATGCTCAATTGAGCCCCAAAGCCGGTAAACCCCCCGTTTTGTAGATTTTTGTGTGCTAATAGAACATGGATCCTTTGGTGATCCAGATTTCTGATGTCTATTTTGTCGAAATTTTTCGTGGATGTCCAACAAGACCTTAGCTATGGAGCAGGTTGGTCCCGACGGGTAAAACGACCATTCTCAATGTAAAGCGTTTCTCGGATCGGGTAAACATGCCATTTTGCGCATGTTCATGTGCTATAAGTCCATGGATCTTTAAGTGATCCGAATTTCCGTCGTCATTTTTGCCAACGGGAAAACTGTCCCATTTTCAAGGTGAAACAAACCCCGGAGCAGGTAAACCCCCCGTTTTGTCGATTTTCGTATGCTATAGTCCATAGATCTTTTGGTGATCAAGATTTCTGACGTCATTTTTGCCAAAAAATTTCGTGGACGTCCGTCAAGACCTTAGCTATGGAGTAGCTTGGTCCATACTAGAAAACCGGCTTATTTTCAAGGTCAAATGATCCCCGGAACGGGTGAACCTCTTGTTTTACCAATTTTTGTGTCCCATAATCCATGGATCTTTTGGTGATCCAGCCAAAAAAATTCATGGTCAAATGAACCCCAAAGCCGATTGGCCCCGACGGACAAACCGAACCCATTTCGAAGGTCAAAAGACCTCGGAGCAGGTAAACCCCCTATTTTACCAATTTTCGTGTGCTATAGTGATCCAGATTTCCCACGTTGTTATTGCTAAAAAAATTAATAGACGTCTGTCAAGACCTTAGTTATGCATCCGATTAGTCTTGATGGGCAAACTAGCCTATTTTAAGGTCAAAAGATCACCGGAGCAGGTAAACCCCCTATTTTACATATTTTATTGTCGTATAGTGATCCGAATTTTCGACGTCATTTTGATGAATTTATTTGTGGACGTCCGTCAAGACCTTATCTATAAAGTTGGTTGGTCCCGATGGGAAAATTGTCCCATTTTCAAATTCAAACAAACCCCGGAGTTGGTAAACCCCCTGTTTTACTGATTTTCATATGCTATATTCAATGGATCTTTTGGTCATCCATATTTCCGACGTCATTTTGGCTGAACATTTTCGTGAACATCCGTCAAGACCTTAGGTATGAAGACGGTTGGTCTCGACGGACAAATCGGTCCATTTTTAAGGTCAAACGATCCCCGTAGCGGGTAAACCCCTCATTTTACCAATTTTCGTGTGCTATAGTTCATGGATCTTTTGGTGATCTGAATTTCAGAAGTTAGTTTTGTTGAAATGTTTCATGGACATTAGTCAAGACCTTAGCTTTGGAGCTGGTTGGTCCCGACAGGCAAACCTACCCATTTTCAAGGTCAACCGATCCCCGAAGCGGGTAAACCCCTCGTTTTGCCGATTTTTGTGTGCTAATCCATGGATATTTTGGTCATCGAGATTTTTGATGTCATTTTTGCCGATGTTTTTCGTGGACGTCCGTGAAGACCTTAACTATTGATCTGGGTTGTCACAACAGGAAAATCAGCCCATTGGCATGGTCAAAGAAACCCCGGAGTGGGTAAATCCCCCATTTTGCCAATTTTTGTGTGCTATAGTCCATTCATCTTTTGGTGATTCGGATTGCCGAAGTCATTTTTGCAAAAAAAATTCACTGACGTCCGTCAAGACTTCAGCTATTGAGCCTATTTGTCCCGATTCCAAAATTGGCCCATTTTCAAACTCAAATATGCCCCGGAGCGGGTAAACCCCCCATTTTACCGATTTTCGTGTGCTATAGTCCATGGATCTTTTGGTGGTCTGGATTTCCATTGTCATTTTTGCAGAAACTTTTTGTGGACGTCCATCAAGACCTTAATTATGGAATCGGTTGGTTCAGATGGGAAACAGCCCAATTTTCATGGTCAAATAAGCCCCAGAGCGGGTAAACCCCCTGTTTGGTAGATTTTTGTTTGCTACAGAACATGGATCCTTTGGTGATCCAGAATTCCGATGTGTTTTTTGCCGAAATTTTTCGTGTATGTCCAACAAGACCTTAGCTATGGAGTCGATTGGTCTCGATGGGTAAAACGACCATTTTCAATGTAATATAGTCCTCGAATCAGGTAAACCTACCATTTTGCCCATGTTCGTGTGCTATAAGTCCATGGATCTTTAAGTGATCCAATTTTCCGTCGTCATTTTTGCCAATTTTATTCATGGACGTCCATCATGAACTTAGCTATGGAGTAGGATTGTCTCAACGGGAAAAAAATCCCATTTTCAAGGTCAAACTAACCCTGGAGCGGGTAAACCCCCTGTTTTGCCGACTTTCGTATGCTATAGTCCATGGATCATTTGGTGATCCGGATTTCAGACGTCATTTTTGCCAAAAAATTTCGTGGACGTCCGTCAAGACTTTAGTTATGGAGCTGGTTGGTCCAGACGAGAAAACCGGCCTATTTTCAAGGTCAAACAACCCTGGAGCGGGTGAACCTCTTGTTTTACCGATTTTCGTGTTCCATAGTCCATGGATCTTTTGGTGATCCATATTTTTGACATCATTATTGCCATAAATTTTCATGGACGTCTGTCAAGACTTTAGCTATGGAGCCGGTTGGTCCTGATTAGAAAACCGGCCCATTTTCAAAGTAAAATATGCCCCGGAGCGGGTAAACCCCCCATTTTGTTGATTTTCGTGTGCTATAGCCCATGGATCTTTTGGTGGTCTTGATTTTCGATGTCATTTTTGCCAAAATTTTTCGTGGACATCTGTCAAGACCTTAGCTATGGAGTCGGTTGGTCTCAACATGAAAACCAGCCCATTTTCAAGGTCAAATGATCCTCGGAGCGGGTAAACCACCCGTTTTGCCAATTTTTCTGTGCTATAGTCCATGGATCTTTTGCTGATCCGCATTACCAACGTCATTTTTGCATAAATATTTCTTAGATGTCGTCAAGACCTTATTGAAGTAGTTGGTTGGTCCAGATGAGAAACCGCCCAATTTTCATAGTCAAATGAGTCCCAGAGTGGGTAAACCCCCAGTTTTGTAGATTTTCTTGTGCTATAGAACATGGATCCTTTGGAGATCCAAATTTCTGACGTCATTTTTTGCCAAAAAATTTTGTGGACGTCCGTCAAGACTTTAGCTATAAAGTCGTTGGTCCAGACAAGAAAATCCTCCAATTTTTATGGTCAAATGAACCCCGGAGAGGGTAAACCCCCCGTTTTGTTGATTTTTGTGTGCTATAGTATATGGATCTATTAGTGATCCAGATTTCTGACGTCTTTTTTGCTAAAATTATTAATGGAAATCTGTTAAGACCTTAGATATTAAGCCGATTTGTCCCGATGGGCAAACCATCCATTTTCAATGACAAATGATCCCCTGATCGGGTAAACCCCTCGTTTTGCAGATGTTGCTGTGCTATAGTCCATGGATCTTTTGGTTATACGGATTTTTGACGTCATTTTGCCAAATATTTTATTGGACTCCGTCAAGCCATAGCTATAGAGCTCGTTGGTCCCATGGGAAAATCGACCCATTTAAAACTTTAAATAAGCGCCGGAGCGAGTAAAAGCCCGTTTCGCCAAATTTCGTGAGCTATAGTCAATGGATCTTTTGGTGATTCGTATTTCCAAAGTTACTTTTGTTAAGAATTTTTGTGGACGTTCGTCAAGACCGTAGCTTTCGAGCCGATTGGTCTGGACGGGCTAATCGGCCAATTGTCAAGGTCTAACGAGTCACGAAATGGGTAAACCCCCATTTTACTAATTTTCGTGTGCTATAGTCCATGGATCTTTTGGTGATCCAGATTTTTCACATTATTTTTGCCAAAATTTTTTGTGACAGGCAAACCGTCATATTTTCATGATCAAACCAATGTCGAAGCGGGTAAACCACTCGTTTTGCCAATTATCGAGAGCTATATAGTTCATTGATCTTTTGGTGATCCAAATTTCTGACGTCATTTTGGCTGAAATATTTCATGGACATTCGTCAAGACCTTATCTTTGGAACCGATTGGTCCCTACGGGTAAGCCGGCCCACTTTAAAGGTCAAACGATCCCCGAAAAGTGTAAACCCACTTTTTTGCCAATTTTTGTGTGCTAGTCCATGGATCTTTTGGTCATCAAAATTTTTTGATGTCATTTTTACCGAAGTATTTCGTGGACATCCGTCAAGACCTTAACTATTGATCCGTGTTGTCACGACAGGCAAACCGGCCCATTGGCATGGTCAAAGAAACCCGGAGTGGGTAAATCCCCTATTTTGCCAATTTTTGTGTGCTATAGTCCATTCATCTTTTGGTGATTCGGATTACCGTATTCATTTTTGCAAAAAAATTTCATGGACATCCGTCAAGACTTTAGCTATGGAGCCGGTTGGTCCCGATTCAATAACCGGCCCATTTTCAAGACCTTAGCTATGGAGTCGGTTGGTCTCAACGGAAAAACCAGCCCATTTTCAAGGAGAAATGATCCTCGGAGCCAGTAAACCACCCGTTTTGCCGATTTTCCTGTGCTATAGTCCATGGATCTTTTGCTGATCTGCATTTCCGACGTCATTGTTGCAGAATTTTTTAGTAGATGTCCGTCAAGACCTTGGTTATGGAGTCGATTGGTCCAAATGGGAATCCGCCCAATTTTCATGCTCAATTGAGCCCCAAAGCCGGTAAACCCCCCATTTTGTAGATTTTCGTGTGCTAATAGAACATAGATCCTTTGGTGATCCAGATTTATGATGTCTTTTTTGCCGAAATTTTTCGTGGATGTCCAACAAGACCTTAGCTATGGAGCCGGTTGGTCCCGACGGGTAAAACGACCATTCTCAATGTAAAACGTTTCCCGGATCGGGTAAACATGCCGTTTTGCCCATGTTCGTATGCTATAAGTCCATGGATCTTTAAGTGATCCGAATTTCTGTCGTCATTTTTGCCAATTTTTTTCATCGACGTTTATCATGAACTTAGCTATAGAGTTGGATGCTCTCAACGGGAAAACTATCCCATTTTCAAGGTTAAACAAACCCCGGAGCGGGTAAACCCCCTATTTTGTCGATTTTCGTATGCTATAGTCCATGGATCTTTTGGTGATCTGGATTTCTGACGTCATTTTTGCCAAAAAAATTTGTGGACGTCCGTCAAGACCTTAGCTATGGAGCTGGTTGATCTAGACGAGAAAACTGGCCTATTTTCAAGGTCAAACGATCCCCGGAGCGGGTGAACCTCTTTCTTTACCGATTTTTGTGTCCCATAGTCCATGGATCTTTTGGTGATGCAGATTTCCGACGTCATTTTTCCTAAAAATTTTCATGGACGTCCGTCAAGAGTTTAGCTATAGAGCCCTTGGTCCAGACAGGAAAACTTTCCCATTTTCATGGTGAAATGAACCACGGAGAGGGCAAACCCCCCGATTTGTTGACTATCGTGTGCTATAGTAAATGAATCTATTGGTGATCCATAATTCCAACGTCTTTTTTGCTGAAATTTTGCATGGACGTCCGTCAAGACCATAGATATTGAGCCAGTTGGTCCCGATGGGAAAACCATCCATTTTCAATGTCAAACGATCCCCATATCGGGTAAACCCCCTGTTTTGCCGATGTTCATGTGCTATAGTCCATGGATCTTTTGGTTATCCGGATTTCTGACCTCATTTTTGCCAAATATTTTTGTGGACGTCTGTCAAGCCTTAGCTATAGAGCCGATTGGTCCCACGGGAAAACAAGCCTATTTTAAACTTCAAACTAGCCCCGGAGTGGGTAAAACCCTAGTTTACCAAATTTCGTGAGCTATAGTCAATGGATCTTTTGGTGGTCCGTATTTCCAAAGTTAGTTTCGCTAAGAATTTTTGTGGACGTTCGTCAAGACCTTAGCTTTGGAGCCGGTTGGTCTAGACAGGCTAACCGGCCCATTGTCAAGGTCAAACGAGTCACGAAACGGGTAAACCCCCCATTTTGCTTATTTTCGTGTGCTATAGTCTATGGATATTTTGGTGATCAAATTTTTTTACATTATTTGGGCCAAATTTTTTTATGGACGTCCGTCAAGAGGAGCTATGGATCCGGTTGGTCCTGACGGGCAAACCGGCACATTTTCATGATCAAACCAATCCCAGAGCGGGTAAACCACCCGTTTTGCCAATTATCGAGAGCTATATTGTTCGTGGATCTTTTGGTGATCCGAATTTCCGAAGTCATTTTGGCCAAAATATTTCATGGAAATTCGTCAAGACCTTATCTTTGGAACCCATTGGTCCCTACTAGTAAACCGACCAACTTTCAAGGTCAAACGATCCCCCAAAAGTGTAAGCCCCCCTTTTTGCCAATTTTTGTGTGCTAGTCCATGGATCTTTTGGCCATCCATATTTTTTGACGTCATTTTTGTCGAAGATTTTTGTGGACATCCGTCAAGACCTTAACTTTTGATCCGGGTTGTCACGACAGGCAAACCGGTCCATTGGCATGGTCAAAGAAACCTGGAGTGGGTAAATCCCCCATTTTGCCAATTTTTGTGTGCTATAGTCCATTCAAATTTTGGTGATTCGGATTACCGTAGTCATTTTTGACAAAATATTTCATGGACGTCTGTCAAGACGTTAGCTATGGAACCGGTTGGTCCCGATTCAATAACTGGCCCATTTTCAAGACCTTAGTTATGGAGTCCGTTGGTCTCAATGGAAAAACCAGCCCATTTTCATGGTGAAATGAGCCTCGGAGCGAGTAAACCACCTGTTTTGCCGATTTTCCTGGGCTATAGACCATGGATATTTTGCTGATCTGCATTTCCGACGTTATTTTTGCAGAATTTTTTCGTGGACGCCAGTCAAGACCTTAGTTATGGAGTCGACTGGTCCAGATGAGAAACCACCCAATTTACATGTTCAAATGAGCCCCAAAACCGGTAAACCCCCCGTTTTGTAGATTTTCGTGTGCTAATAGAACATGGATCCATTGGTGATCTAGATTTCTAATGTCTTTTTTGTCTAAATTTTTTGTGGATGTCCAACAAGACCTTAGCTATGGGGCAGGTTGCTCCCAACTGGTAAAACAACCATTCTCAATGTAAAACGGTCCCCGGATCGGGTAAACCTGCCGTTTTGCCCATATTCATGTGCTATAAGTCCATGGACCTTTAAGTGATTCGAATTTCTATTGTCATTTTTGCTAATTTTTTTCATCGACGTCCATCATGAACTTAGCTATAGAGTAGAATGGTCTCAACGAGTAAACTATCCCATTTTCAAGGTTAAACAAACCCCGGAGCGGGTAAACCCACCATTTTGCCCATTTTCGTATGCTGAAGTCCTTGGATCTTTTGGTTATCCATATTTTTGACGTCATTTTTGCCAAAAAATTTTGTGGACGTCCATCAAGACCTTAGCTATGGAGCTGCTTAATCCAGACAAGAAAACCGGCCTATTTTTAAGGTCAAACGATCCCCGGAGAGAGTGAACCTCTTGTTTTACCAATTTTTGTGTCCCATATTCCATGGATCTTTTGGGGATGCAGATTTCTGATGTCATTTTTGGCAACAATTTTCATGGATGTCTGTCAAGACTTTAGCTATGGAGCCGGTTGGTCCCGATTCAATAACCGGCCCATTTTCAAGACCTTAGTTATGGAGTCGGTTGGTCTCAACGGAAAAACCAGCCCATTTTCATGGTGGAATGAGCCTCGGAGCGAGTAAACCACCCATTTTGCCGATTTTCCTGTGCTATAGTCCCTGGATCTTTTGCTGATCTGCATTTCCGATGGGAAAATCGGCCCATTTTAAAGTTCAAACAAGCCCCGGAGCGAGTAAAACCCCGTTTTACCAAATTTTGTGAGCTATAGTCAATGGATCTTTTGGTGACCCGTCTTTCCAAAGTTAGTTTTGCTAAGAATTTTTGTGGACGTTCGTTAAGGCCTAAGGTTTTGAGCCGGTTGGTCTGGACGGGCTAATCGGCCAATTGTCAAGGTCTAACGAGTCACGAAATGAGTAAACCTCCATTTTACCGATTTTCGTGTGCTATAGTCCATGGATCTTTTGGTGATCCAGATTTTTTACATAATTTTTGCCAAAAATTTTTGTGGACGTTCGTCAAGACCTTAGCAATGGATCCGGTTGGTCATGATGGGCAAACCGTCACATTTTCATGATCAAACCAATCCCGGAGTGGGTAAACCACTCGTTTTGCCAATTATCGTGAGCTATATAGTTCATAGATCTTTTGGTGATTCGGATTTCCGACATCATTTTGATCGAAATAATTCATGGACATTCGTGAAGACCTTATCTTTGGAACCGATTGGTCCCTACGGGTAAACCGGCCCACTTTAAAGGTCAAACGATCCCCCAAAAGTGTAAACCCCTCTTTTTGCCAATTTTTGTGTGCTAGTCCATGGATCTTTTGGTCATCCAGATTTTTTGATGTCATTTTTGTCGAAGTTTTTCATGGACATCCGTCAAGACCTGAACTATTGATCAGGGATGTCACGACAGGCAAACCGGCCCATTGGTATGGTCAAAGAAACCTGGAGTGGGTAAATCCCTCATTTTGCCAATTTTTCTGTGCTATAGTTAATTCATATTTTGCTGACTCGGATTACCGTAGTCATTTTTGAAAAAAAAATTCATGGACGTTCGTCAAGACTTTAGATATGGAGCCGGTTGGTCCCGATTCAATAACCGGCCCATTTTCAAGACCTTAGTTATGGAGTCGGTTGGTCTCAACGGAAGAACCAGCCCATTTTCATGGTGGAATGAGCCTCGGAGCGAGTAAACCATCCGTTTTGCCGATTTTCCTGTGCTATAGTCCATGGATCTTTTGCAGATCTGTATTTCCGACGTCATTTTTGCAGAATTTTTTCGTGGACGTCCGTCAACACCTTAGTGATGGAGTCGATTGGTCCATATGGGAAACCGCCTAATTTTCATGTTCAAATGATCCCCAAAGATGGTAAACCCCCCGTTTTGTAGATTTTCGTGTGCTAATAGAACATGGATCCTTTGGTGATCCAGATTTCTGATGTCTTTTTTGCTAAAATTTTTCGTGGATGTCCAACAATACCTTAGCTATAGAGCCGGTTGGTCCCGAATGGTAAAACGACCATTTTCAATGTAAAACGGTCCCCGGATAGGGTAAACCTGCCATTTTGCCGATGTTCGTGTGCTTTAAGTCCATGGATCTTTAAGTGATCTGAATTTCTGTCGTCAGTTTTGCCAATTTTTTTCATCGACATCCATCATGTACTTAGCTATAGAGTGGGATGGTCTCAACGGGAAAACTATCCCCAAACCTCAGAGCGGGTAAACCCCCCATTTTGCCAATTTTCGTATGGTATAGTCCATGGATCTATTGGTGATCTAGATTTTTTACATTATTTTTGCCAAAAATTTTTTTGGACGTTCGTCAAGACCTTAGCAATGGATCCGGTTGGTCATGACGGGCAAACCGTCACATTTTCATGATCAAACCGATCCCGGAGTGGGTTAACCACTCGTTTTGCCAATTAGCGAAAGCTATATAGTTCATGGATCTTTTGGTGATCCGGATTTCCGACGTCATTTTGGCCAAAATATTTTATGGACATTCGTCAAGACCTTATCTTTGGAACCGATTGGTCCCTTCGGGTAAACTGGCCCATTTTCAAGGTTAAACGATCCACGAAAAGTGTAAACCCCCCATTTTGCCAACTTTTGTGTGCTAGTCCATGGATCTTTTGGTCATCCTGATTTTTGGATGTCATTTTTATCGAAGTTTTCCGTGGACGTCCGTCAAGACCTTAAGTATTGATCCGGGTTATCATGACAGGCAAACCGGCCCGTTGGCATGGTCAAAGAAACCCTGGAGTGGGTAAATCCCATATTTAGCTAATTTTTGTGTGCTATAGTCAGTTGATCTTTTGGTGCTTCGGATTGCCGAAGTCAATTTTGCCAAAAAATTTCATGGACGTCCGTCAAGACTTTAGCTATAAAGACGGTTGGTTCCGATTCAAAAACCAGCCAATTTTCAAAGTCAAATATTCTTCGGAGTGGGTAAACCACCCATTTTGCCGATTTTCGTGTGCAATAGTCCATGTATCTTGTGGTAATCTGAATCTTAGATGTCATTTTTGCCAAAAAAATAGACGTCTATCAAGACCTTAACAATGGAGCCGGTTGGTCCCGACGGGAAAACCAGCCCATTTTAAAGTTCAAACAAGCCCCGGAGCAAGTAAAACCCCGTTTTACCAAATATTGTGAGCTATAGTCAATGGATCTTTTGGTGACCCGTATTTCCAAAATTAGTTTTGCTAAGAATTTTTGTGGACGTTCGTTAAGACCTAAGGTTTTGAGCCGGTTGGTCTAAATGGGCTAATCGGCCAATTGTCAAGGTCTAACGAATCACGAAATGGGTAAACCCCCATTTTACCGATTTTCGTGTGCTATAGTCCATAGATCTTTTGGTGATCCAGATTTTTTACATTATTTTTGCCAAAAATTTTTGTAGACGTTCGTCAAGACCTTAGCAATGGATCCGGTTGGTCATGACGGGCAAACCGTGACATTTTCATGATCAAACCAATCCCGGAGCGGGTAAACCACTCGTTTTGCCAATTATCGAGAGCTATATAGTTCATGGATCTTTTGGTGATCCGGATTTTCGATGTCATTTTGGCCGAAATATTTCATGGACATTCGTGAAGACCTTATCTTTGGAACCGATTGGTCCCTACGGGTAAACCGGCCCACTTTCAAGGTCAAACGATCCCCGAAAAGAGTAAACCCCCCTTTTTGCCAATTTTTGTGTGCTAGTCCATGGATCTTTTGGTCATCCAGATTTTTTGATGTCAATTTTGCTGAAGTTTTTCGTGGACATCCGTCAAGACCTTAACTATTGATCAGGGTTGTCACGACAGGCAAACCGGCCCATTGGCATGGTCAAAGAAACTCGGATTGGGTAAATCCCCTATTTTGCCAATTTTTGTGTGCTATAGTCCATTCATCTTTTGGTGATTCGGATTACCGTAGTGATTGTTGCAAAAAAATTTCATGGACGTCCGTCAAGAATTTAGCTGTGGAGCCGGTTGGTCCCTATTCAATGAATGGGCCCATTTTCAAGACCTTAGCTATGGAGCCGGTTGGTCTCAATGGGAAAACCAGCCGATTTTCAAGGTGAAAGGTGCATCGGAGCGAGTAAACCACCCGTTTTGCCGATTTTCCTGTGCTATAGTCAATGAATCTCTTGCTGATCTGAATTTCCGACGTCATTTTTGTAGAATTTTTTTATGTACGTCCGTCAAGACCTTAGTTATGGAGTCGATTGGTCCAGATGAGAAACCGCCCAATTTTCATGTTCAAATGAGCCCCAAAGCCGGTAAACCCCTCGTTTTGTAGATTTTCGTGTGCTAATAGAACATGGATCCTTTGGTGATCCAGACTTTTGTTGTCTTTTTTGCCGAAATTTTTCGTGGATATCCAACAAGACCCTAGCTATGGAGCCGGTTGGTCCCGACGGGTAAAACGACTATTGTCAATGTAAAACAGTCCCTGGATCGGGTAAATCTACCGTTTTGCCCATGTTCGTGTGCTATAAGTCCATGGATCTTTAAGTGATCCGAATTTCTGTCGTCATTTTTGCCAATTTTTTCATCGACGTCCATCATGAACTTAGCTATAGAGTAGGATGGTCTCAATGGGAAAACTATCCCATTTTCAAGGTTAAACAAACCCCGGAGCGGGTAAACACCCCATTTTGCCGATTTTCGTATGCTATAGTCCATGAATCTTTTGGTGATCCGGATTTGTGACGTCATTTTTGCCAAAAAATTTTGTGACGTCCGTCAAGACCTTAGCTATGGAGCTGGTTGATCCAGACGGGAAAACAGGCCTATTTTCAAGGTCAAACGATCCCCGGAGCAGGTGAACCTCTTGTTTAACCGATTTTTATGTCCCATAGTCCATGGATCTTTTGGTGATCCAGATTTCTGCCGTCATTTTTGCCAAAAATTTTCATGGACGTTCGTCAAAACTTTAGCTATGGAGCCGTTGGTCCAGACAGGCAAACCCTCCCATTTTCATGGTCAAATAAACCTCGGAGAGTGTAAACCCCCCGATATGTTGACTTTCGTGTGCTATAGTAAATGGATCTATTGGTGATTCATATTTCCAACGTCATTTTTGCTTAAATTTCTCATGGACGTCCGTCAAGACCGTAGATATTGAGCCAGTTGGTCCCGATGGGCAAACCATCTATTTTCAATGTCAAACATTCACCAGATCGGGTAAACCCCCTATTTTGCCGATGTTCATGTGCTATAGTCCATGGATCTTTTGGTCATCCGAATTTCTGACCTCATTTTTGCCAAATATTTTTGTGGACGTCTATCAAGATTTTTCTATAGAGCCAGTTGGTCCCACGGGAAAACCAGCCCATTTTAAATTTCAAACAAACCCTGGAGTGGGTAAAACCCCGATTTACCTAACTTCGTGAGCTATAGTCAATGGATCTTTTGGTGATTCGTATTTCCAAAGTTAGTTTTGTTAAGATTTTTGTGGACGTTCGTCAAGACCTTAGCTTTGGAGCCGGTTGGTCTAGACAGGCTAACTGGCCCATTGTCAAGGTCAAACGAGTCACGAAACGGGTAAACCCCACATTTTGCTGATTTTCGTGTGCTATATACTATGGATCTTTTGGTGATCAAAATTTTTTACATTATTTTTGCCAAATGTTTTTATGGATGTCTGTCAAGACCTTAGCAATGGATCCGATTTGTCCTGACGGGCAAACCGGCACATTTTCATGATCAAACCAATCCCGGAGCGAGTAAACCACTCATTTTGCCAATTATTGAGAGCTATATTGTCCATGGATCTTTTGGTGATCCAGATTTCCGAAGTCATTTTGGCCGAAATATTTCATGGTCATTCATCAAGGCCTTATCTGTGGAGCCGATTGGGCCCTACGGGTAAACCAACCCACTTTCAAGGTCAAACAATCTCCAAAAAGGGTAAACCCCCCTTTTTGCTAATTTTTGTGTGCTAGTCCATGGATCTTTTTGTCATCCTGATGTCATTTTTAGCGAAGTTTTCCGTAGACGTCCATCAAGACCTTATGCATTGATCCGGGTTGTCACGACAGGCAAACCGGCCCACTGACATGGTCAAAGAAACCCCGGAGTGGGTAAATCCCCCATTTTGCCAATTTTTGTATGCTATAGTCCGTTGATCTTTTGGTTCTTCGGATTGCCGAAATCAGTTTTGCCAAAGAATTTCATGGACGTCCGTCAAGACTTTAGCTATAAAGATGGTTGGTTCCGATTCAAAAACTGGGCCATTTTCAAAGTTGAATATTCTCCGGAGCGGGTAAACATTCCATTTCGGCGATTTCCGTGTGCTATAGTCCATGGATCTTTTTGGTAATCCGAATCTTAGATGTCATTTTTGCCAAAAAAAAAATGACGTCTGTCAAGAGCTTAACTATGGAGCCGATTGGTCCCGAAGGGAAAACCAGCCCATTTCAAAGTTCAAACAAGCCCCGGAGATAGTAAAACCCTATTTTATGAAATTTTGTGAGCTATAGTCAATGGATCTTTTGGTGACCCGTATTTCCAAAGTTAGTTTTGCTTAGAATTTTTGTGGACGTTCGTTCAGACCTAAGGTTTTGAGCCGGTTGGACTGGACAGGCTAACCGGCCAATTGTCAAGGTCTAACGAGTCACGAAATGGGTAAACCCCCATTTTACCAATTTTCGTGTGCTATATAGTCCATAGATCCGGTTGGTCTTGACAAGCTAACCGGCCCATTGTCAAGGTCAAACGAGTCACGAAACGGGTAAACCACCTATTATGCTGATTTTCGTGTTCTATAGTCTATGGATCTTTTGGTGAGCAAAATTTTTTACATTATTTTTGCCAAGTTTTTTTTTGGACGTCCGTTAAGACCTTAGCAATGGATCCGGTTGGTCCTGATGGGAAAACCGGTGCATTTTCATGATCAAACCATTCTCGGAGAGGGTAAACCACTCGTTTTGCCAATTATTGAGAGCTATATTGTCCATGGATCTTTTGGTGATCCACATTTCCGAAGTCATTTTGGTCGAAATATTTCATGGACATTCGTCAAGACCTTATCTGTGTAGCCTATTAGTCCCTACGGGTAAACCAACCAATTTCAAGGTCAAACCATCCCCAAAAAGGGTAAACCCCCCTTTTTGCAGATTTTTGTGTGCTAGTCCATCGATCTTTTTGTCATCCTGATTTTTGTATGTCATTTTTGTCGAAGTTTTCCGTGGCCGTCCGTCAAGACCTTTACTATTGATCCGAGTTGTCACGACAAGGAAACTGGCCCAATGGCATGGTCAAAGAAACTCCGGAGTGGGTAAATCCCCCATTTTGCCAATTTTTGTGTGCTATAATTCGTTTATCTTTTGGTGCTTCGGATTGCCGAAGTCATTTTTGCCAAAATATTTCATGGACGTCCGTCAAGACTTTAGCTATAAAGACGGTTGGTTCTGATTCAAACACCGGCCCATTTTCAAAGTCAAATATTCTCCGAAGCGGGTAAACCTCCCATTTTGCCGATTTTCGTGTACTATAGTCCATGTATCTTTTGGTAATCCGAATCTTAGATGTCGTTTTTGCCACAAAAAAAAATTGACGTCTGTCAAGACCTTAACTATGGAGCCGGTTGGTCCCGACGGGAAAACCGGCGCATTTTAAAGTTCAAACAAGCCCCGGAGCTAGTGAAACCCCGTTTTACCAAATTTTGTGAGCTATAGTTAATGGATCTTTTGGTGACCCGTATTTCCAAAGTTAGTTTTGCTAAGAATTTTTGTGGACATTCGTTAACATCTAAGGTTTTGAGCCGATTGGTCTTGATGGGCTACCCGGCCAATTGTCAAGGTCTAACGAGTCACGAAATGGGTAAACCCCCATTTTACTGATTTTCGTGTACTATTGTCCATGGATCTTTTTATAATCCAGATTTTTTACATTATTTTTTCCAAAATCTTTTGTGGACGTTCGTCAAGACCTTAGTAATGGATCCGGTTGGTCCTGACGGGAAAACCGTAACATTTTCATGATCAAACCAATCCCGGAGCGGGTAAACCACTTATTTTGCCAATTATCGAGAGCTATATTGTCCATGGATCTTTTGGTGATCAAGATTTCCGAAGTCATTTTGGCCGAAATATTTCATGGATATCCGTCAAGACCTTATCTGTGGAGCCGATTGGTCCCTACGGGTAAACCAACCCACTTTCAAGGTCAAACGATCCCCAAAAAGGGTAAACCTCCCTTTTTGCAGATTTTTGTGTGCTAGTCCATCGATCTTTTTGTCATCCTGATTTTTGTATGTCATTTTTGTCGAATGTTTCGCGGCCGTCCGTCAAGACCTTTACTATTGATCCGGGTTGTCACGACAAGGAAACCGGCCCATTGGCATGGTCAAAGAAACCCCGGAGTGGGTAAATCCCCCATTTTGCCAATTTTTGTGAGCTATAATCCGTTTATCTTTTGGTTCTTCGGATTGCCGCAGTCATTTTTGCCAAAATATTTCATGGACATCCGTCAAAACTTTAGCTATAAAGACGGTTGGTTCCGATTCAAACACCGGCCCGTTTTCAAAGTCAAATATTCTCCGTAGCGGGTAAACCTCTCATTTTGCCGATTTTCGTGTGCTATAGTCCATGGATCTTTTGGTAATCCGAATCTTAGATGTCATTTTTGCCAAAAAAAAAATTGACGTCTGTCAAGACCTTAACTATGGAGCCGGTTGGTCCCGACGGGAAAACCGACGCATTTTAAAGTTCAAACAAGCCCCGGAGCTAGTAAAACCCAGTTTTACCAAATTTTTTGAGCTATAGTCAATGGATCTTTTGGTGACCCGTATTTCCATAGTTAGTTTAGCTAAGAATTTTTGTGGACGTTCTTTAACATCTATGGTATTGAGCCTGTTGGTCTGGACGGGCTAACCGGCCAATTGTCAAGGTCTAACGAGTCACACAATGGGTAAACCCCCATTTTGCCGATTTTCATGTACTATTGTCCATGGATCTTTTTATAATCCAGATTTTTTACATTATTTTTTCCAAAACTTTTTGTGGACGTTCGTCAAGACCTTAGTAATGGATCCGGTTGGTCATGACGGCCAAACCGTAACATTTTCATGATCAAACCAATCCCGGAGCGGGTAAACCACTCGTTTTTCCAATTATCGAGAGCTATATTGTCCATGGATCTTTTGGTGATCCAGATTTCCGAAGTCATTTTGGCTGAAATATTTCATGGACATTCGTCAAGACCTTATCTGTGGAGCCGATTGGTCCCTACGGGTAAACCAACCCACTTTCAACGTCATTTTTGCCAAAAATTTTCATGGACGTCCGTCAAGACTTTGGCTATGGAACCGTTGGTCCAGACAGGCAAACCCTCCCATTTTCATGGTCAAATGATCCCCGAAGAGGGTAAACCCCCAGTTTTGTTGACTTTCGTGTGCTATAGTAAATTGATCTATTGGTGATCCATATTTCCAACGTCTTTTTTGCTGAAATTTTTCATGGGGCCAGTTGGTCACGATGGGCAAACCATCCATTTTCAATGTCAAACGATTCCCCAGATTAGGTAAACCCCCTGTTTTTCCGATGTTCATGTGTCCATGGATCTTTTGGTTATCCGGATTTCTTACGTCATTTTTGCCAAAAATTTTCATGGACGTCCGTCTAGACTTTAGCTATGGAGTCGTTGGTCCAGATAGGCAAACCCTCCCATTTTCATGGTCAAATGAGCCCTGGAGAGGTTAAACCCCCCGTTTTGTTGACTTTCGTGTGCTATAGTAAATGGATCTATTGGTGATCCATATTTCAACGACTTTTTTGCTGAAATTTTTCGTGGACATTTGTCAAGACCATTGATAGTGCGCCAGTTGGTCCCGATGGGCAAACCATCCATTTTCAATGTCAAACGATCCCCAGATTGGGAAAAACCCCTATTTTGCCGATGTTCATGTGTCCATGGATCTTTTGGTTATCCGGATTTCTGACCTCATTTTTGCAAAATACTTTTGTGGACGTCTGTCAAACCTTAGCTATAGAGCCGATTGGTCCCACGGGAAAACCAGCCCATTTTAAACTTCAAACAAGCCCCGGAGTGGTAAAACCCCGGTTTACCAAATTTCTTGAGCTATAGTCAATGGATCTTTTGGTGATCCGTATTTCCAAAGTTAGTTTTACTAAGAATTTTTGTGGACGTTCGTCAAGACCTTAGCTTTGGAGCCGATTGGTCTAGACAGGCTAACCGGCCCATTGTCAAGGTCAAACGAGTCACGAAACGGGAAAACATCATTTTGGTGATTTGTTCTATAGTTTATGGATCTTTTGGTGATCAAAATTTTTGACATTATTTTTGCCAAAATTTTTTGTGGACGTCTGTCAAGACCTTAGCAATGGATCCGGTTGGTCCTGACGGGCAAATCGGCACATTTTCATGATCAAACCAATCCTGGAGTGGGTAAACCACTCGTTTTGCCAATTATCAAGAGTTATATAGTCCATGGACATTTCGGTGATTCAGATTTCCGAAGTCATTTTGGCCGAAATATTTCATGGACATTCGTCAAAACCTTATCTGTGGAGCCGATTGGTTCCTACGGGTAAACCAACCCACTTTCAAGGTCAAACGATCCCCGAAAAGGGTAAACCCCCCTTTTTGCAGATTTTTGTGTGCTAGTCCATGGATCTTTTTGTCATCCTGATTTTTGGATGTCATGTTAGCCGAAGTTTTTTGTGGACGTCCGTCAAGACCTTAACTATTGATCCGGGTGGTCACGACACGCAAACCGGCCCATTGGCATGGTCAAAGAAACCCTAGAGTGGGTAAATCCCCCATTTTGCCAATTTTTGTGTGCTATAGTCCGTTGATCTTTTGGTGCTTCGGATTGCCGAAGTCATATTTGCAAAAAAATTTCATGGACGTCCGTCAAGACTTTAGCTATAAAGACGGTTGGTTCAGATTCAAAAACCGGCCCATTTTCAAGGTCAAATATTCTTCGGAGTGGGTAAACCCCCCATTTTGCCGATTTTCGTGTGATATAGTCTATGGATCTTTTGGTGGTTTGGATTTCCGATGTCATTTTTGCCAAAATTTTCGTGGACGTCTGTCAAGACCTTAGCTATGAAACCGGTTTATCTCAACGGGAAAACCAGCCCATTTAAAAGGTCAAATGATCCTCGAAACGGGTAAACCACCCGTTTTGCCAATTTTCCTGTGCTATAGTCAATGGAACTTTTGTTGATCCGCATTTTCGATGTCATTTTTGCAGAAATTTTTCGTGGATGTTCGTCAAGACCTTAGCTATGGAGCTGGTTGATCCAGACGAGGTAACCGGCCTATTTTCAAGGTCAAACGGTCCCTGGAGCAGGTGAACCATTTGTTTTACCAATTTTTGTGTCCCATAGTCCATGGATCTTTTGGTGATCCAGATTTCCGATGTCATTTTTGCCAAAAAATTTCATGGACTTTCGTCAAGACCTTAGCTATGGAGCTGGTTGATCCAGACGGGAAAACCGGCCTATTTTCAAGGTCAAACGATCCCCGGAGCAGGTGAACCTCTTGTTTTATCGATTTTTGTGTCCCATAGTCCATGGATCTTTTGGGATCCAGATTTCCGACATCATTTTTGCCAAAAATTTTCATGGACGTCAGTCAAGACTTTAGCTATGGAGCCGTTGGTCCAGACAGGCAAACCCTCCAATTTTCATGGTCAAATGATCCCCGAAGAGGGTAAACCCCCCGTTATGTTGACTTTCGTGTGCTATAGTAAATGGATCTATTAGTGATCCATATTTCCAACGTCTTTTTTGCTGAAATTTTTCATGGGGCCAGGTTGTCACGACGGCTAAACCATCCATTTTCAATGTCAAACGATTCCCCAGATTAGGTAAACCCCCTGTTTTTCCGATGTTCATGTGTCCATGGATCTTTTGGTTATCCGGATTTCTGACTTCATTTTTGCCAAATATTTTTGTGGACGTCTGTCAAGCCTTAGCTATAGAGCCGGTTGGTCCCATAGGAAAACCAGCCCATTTTAAACTTCAAACAATCCCTGGAGTGGGTAAAACCCCGGTTTACCAAATTTCGTGAGCTATAGTCAATGAATCTTTTGGTGATCCGTATTTCTAAAGTTAGTTTTGCTAAGAATATTTGTGGACGTTCGTCATGACCTTAGCTTTGGAGACGGTTGGTCTAGACAGGCTAACCTTCCCATTGTGAAGGTCAAACGAGTCACGAAACGGGTAAACGCATCATTTTGTTGATTTTCATGTGCTATAGTGTATGGATCTTTTGGGGATCATTATTCTTTACATTATTTTCGCCAAAATATTTTGTGGACGTCTGTCAAGACCTTAGCAATGGATCCGGTTGGTCCTGACGGGCAAACCGGCACATTTTCATAATCAAACCAATACTGGAGCGGGTAAACCACTCGTTTTGCCAATTATCGAGAGCTATATAATCCATGGATCTTTTGGTGATCCAGATTTCCGAAGTCATTTTGGTTGAAATATTTCATGGACATTCGTCAAGACCTTATCTGTGGAACCGATTGGTTCCTATGGGTAAACCAACGCACTTTCAAGGTCAAACGATCCCCGAAAAGGGTAAACCCCCATTTTTACAGATTTTTGTGTGCTAGTCCATAGATCTTTTTGTCATCCTAATTTTTCGATGTCATTTTTGCCAAAGTTTTTCGTGGACGTCCGCCAAGACCTTAACTATTTATTCGGGTTGTCACGACTGGAAAACCGGCCCATTGGCATGGTCAAAGAAACACCGGAGTGGGTTAAACCCCCATTTTGCCAATTTATGTGTGTTATAGTCCGTTGATCTTTTGGTGCTTCGGATTACCGAAGTCATATTTGCCAAAAAATTTCATAGACGTCCGTCAAGACTTTAGCTATAAAAATGGTTGGTTTAGATTCAAAAACTGGCCCATTTTCAAGGTCAAATATTCTCCGGAGCGAGTGAACCCACCATTTTGCCGATTTTCGTGTGCTATAGTCTATGGAATTTTTGATGGTCTGGATTTTCGATGTCATTTTTGCCAAAATTTTCGTAGACGTTTGTCAAGACCTTAGCTATGGAACCGGTTTATCTCAACGGGAAAACCAGCCCATTTACAAGGTCAAATGAGCCTCGAAATAGGTAAACCACCCGTTTTGCCGATTTTCCTGTGCTATAGTACATGGAACTTTTGTTGATCCGCATTTTTGATGTCATTTTTGCAGAAATTTTTCGTGGATGTTCGTCAAGACATTAGATATGGAGCTGGTTGATCCAGACGAGGAAATCGGCCTATTTTCAAGGTCAAACGATCCCCGGAGCAGATGAACCACTTGTTTTACCAATTTTTGTGTCCAATAGTCCATGGATCTTTTGGTGATCCAGATTTTCGACGTCATTTTTGACAAAAAATTTTATGGACGTTCGTCAAGACCTTAGCTATGGAGCTGGTTGATCCAGATGAGAAAACCGGCCTATTTTCAAGGTCAAACGATCCCTGGAGCGGGTGAACCTCTTCTTTTACCAATTTTTGTGTCCCATATTCCATGGATCTTTTGGGATCCAGATTTCCGACGTCATTTTTGCCAAAAAATTTCATGGACGTCCGTCAAGACTTTAGCTATGGAGCCGTTGGTCCAGACAGGGAAACCCTTCCATTTTCATGGTCAAATGAGCCCCGAAGAGGGTAAACCCCCCGTTTTGTTGACTTTCGTGTGCTATAGTAAATGGATCTATAGGTGATCAATATTTCCAACGTCTTTTTTGCTGAAATTTTTCATGGGGCCAGTTGGTCACGATGGGCAAACCATCCATTTTCAATGTCAAACGATTCCCCAGATTGGGTAAACCCCTGTTTTTCCAATGTTTATGTGTCCATGGATCTTTTGGTTATCCGGATTTCTGACTTCATTTTTGCCAAATATTTTTGTGGACGTCTGTCAAGCCTTAGCTATAGAGCCGGTTGGTCCCCCGGGAAAACCAGCCCATTTTAAACTTCAGACAATCCCCGGAGTGGGTAAAACCCCAGTTTACCAAATTTCGTGAGCTATAGTCAATGAAGTTTTTGGTGATCCGTATTTCCAAAGTTAGTTTTGCTAAGAATATTTGTGGACATTCGTCATGACCTTAGCTTTGGAGACGGTTGGTCTAGACAGGGTAACCTGCCCATTGTCAATGTCAAACGAGTCACGAAATGGGTAAACGCATCATTTTGCTGATTTTCGTGTGCTATAGTGTATGGATCTTCTAGGGATCATTATTTTTTACATTATTTTCGCCAAAATTTTTTGTGGACGTCTGTCAAGACCTTAGCAATGGATCCGGTTGGTCCTGACGGGCAAACCGGCACATTTTCATAATTAAACCAATCCTGGAGCGGGTAAACCACTTGTTTTGCCAATTATCGAGAGCTATATAATCCATGGATCTTTTGGTGATTCGGATTTCCGAAGTCATTTTGGCTGAAATATTTCATGGACATTCGTCAAGACCTTTTCTGTGGAGCCGATTGGTTCCTATGGGTAAACCAACCAACTTTCAAGGTCAAACGATACCCGAAAAGGGTAAACCCCCCTTTTTACAGATTTTTGTGTGCTAGTCCATAGATCTTTTTGTCATCCTGATTTTTGGATGTCATTTTTGCCGAAGTTTTTCGTGGACGTCCGTCAAGACCTTAACTATTGATCCGGGTTGTCACGACAGGCAAACCGGCCCATTGGCATGGTCAAAGAAACCCCGGAGTGGGTAAATCCCCCATTTTGCCAATTTTTGTGTGCTATAGTCCGTTGATCTTTTGGTGCTTCGGATTGCCGAAGTCATATTTGCCAAAAATTTCATGGACGTCCGTCAAGACTTTAGCTGTAAAGACGATTGGTTCCGATTCAAAAACCGGCCCATTTACAAATTCAAATATTCTCCGGAGCGGGTAAATCCCCCATTTTGTCGATTTTTGTGTGCTATAGTCTATGGATCTTTTGGTGGTCTGGATTTGCGATGTTATTTTGCCAAAAGTTTTTGTGGACGTCTGTCAAGACCTTAGCTATAAAACCGGTTGATCTCAACGGGAAAGCCAGCCCATTTAAAAGGTCAAATGAGCCTCCGAACGGGTAAACCACCCGTGTTGCCGATTTTCCTGTGCTATAGTCAATGGAACTTTTGTTGTTCCGCATTTCTGACATCATTTTTGCAGAAATTTTTCGTGGATGTTCGTCAAGACCTTAGCTATGGAGCTGGTTGATCCAGACGAGAAAACCGGCCTATTTTCAAGGTCAAACTATCCCCGGAGCGGGTGAACCACATTTTTTACCGATTTTTGTGTCCCATAGTCCATAGATCTTTTGCTTATCCAGATTTCCGACATCATTTTTGCCAAAAATTTTCATGCACGTCCGTCTAGACTTTAGCTATGGAGTTGTTGGTCCAGATAGGCAAACCCTCCTATTTTCATGGTCAAATGAGCCTTGGAGAGGGTAAACCCCCCGTTTTGTTGAATTTTGTGTGCTATAGTAAATGGATCTATTGGTGATCCATATTTCCACCGACTTTTTTGCTGAAATTTTTCGTGGACGTCCGTCAAGACCATTGATAGTGTGCCAGTTGGTCCCGATGGGCAAACCATCCATTTTCAATGTCAAACGATCCCCAGATCGGGTAAACCTCCTGTTTTGCCGATGTTCATGTGTCCATGGATCTTTTGGTTATCCAGATTTCTGACCTCATTTTTGCCAAATATTTTTGTGGACGTCTGTCAAACCTTAGCTATAGAGCCGGTTGGTCCCACGGGAAAACCAGCCCACTTTAAACTTCAAACAAGCCCCGGAGTGGTAAAACCCCGATTTACCAAATTTCGTGAGCTATAGTCAATGGATCTTTTGGTGATCCGTATTTCCAAAGTTAGTATTGCTAAGAATTTTTGTGGACGTTCGTCAAGACCTTAGCTTTGGAGCCGGATGGTCTAGACAGGCTAACCGGCCCATTGTCAAGGTCGAACGAGTCACAAAACGGGAACACATCATTTTGCTGATTTTCGTGTGCTATAGTTTATGGATCTTTTGGTGATCAAAATTTTTTACATTATTTTTGCCAAAAATTTTTGTGAACGTCTGTCAAGACCTTAGCAATGGATCTGGTTCATCTTGACGGGCAAACCGGCACATTTTCATGATCAAACCAATCCTGGAGCGGGTAAACCACTCGTTTTGACAATTATCGAGAGTTATATAGTCCATGGACATTTTGGTGATTCGGATTTCCGAAGTCATTTTGGGCGAAATATTTCATGGACATTCGTCAAGACCTTATCTGTGGAGCCGATTGGTTCCTACGGGTAAACCAACCCACTTTCAAGGTCAAACGATCCCCGAAAAGGGTAAACCTTCCTTTTTGCAGATTTTTGTGTGCTAGTCCATGGATCTTTTTGTCATCCTGATTTTTTGGATGTCATTTTTGCCGAAGTTTTTTGTGGACATCCGTCAAGACCTTAACTATTGATCCAGGTTGTCATGACAGGCAAACCGGCCCATTGGCATGGTCAAAGAAACCCCGTAGTGGGTAAATCCCCCATTTTGCCAATTTTTGTATGCTATAGTCCGTTGATCTTTTGGTGCTTCGGATTGCCGAAGTCATATTTGCCAAAAAATTTCAATGACGTCCGTCAAGACTTTAGCTATAAAGATGGTTAATTCAGATTCAAAAACTGGCCCATTTTCAAGGTCAAATATTCTCCGGAGCGGGAAAACCTCCCATTTTGCCGATTTTCGTGTGCTATAGTCTATGGATCTTTTGGTGGTCTGGATTTTTGATGTCATTTTTGTCAAAATTTTTGTGGACGTTTGTCAAGACCTTAGCTATGGAACCGGTTTATCTCAACGGGAAAACCAGCCCATTTACAAGGTCAAATGAGCCTCGAAACGGGTAAACCACCCGTTTTGCCAATTTTCCTGTGCTATAGTCAATGGAACTTTTGTTGATCCGCATTTCCGACGTCATTTTTGCAGAAATTTTTCGTGGATGTTCGTCAAGACCTTAGCTATGGAGCTGGTTGATCCAGACGAGGAAACCGGCCTATTTTCAAGGTCAAACGATCCCCGGAGCAGATGAACCACTTGTTTTACCAATTTTGGTGTCCCATAGTCCATGGATCTTTTGGTGATCCAGATTTCCGACGTCATTTTTGTCAAAAAATTTCAAGGAGGTTCGTCAAGACCTTAGCTATGGAGCTGATTGATCCAGACGAGAAAACTGGCCTATTTTCAAGGTCAAACGATCCCCGGAGCGGGTGAACCTCTTGTTTTACCGATTTTTGTATCCCATAGTCCATGGATCTTTTGGGATCCAGATTTTCGACGTCATTTTTGCCAAAAATTTTCATGGACGTCCGTCAAGACTTTAGCTATGGAGCCGTTGGTCCAGACAGGCAAACCCTCCCATTTTCATGGTCAAATGAGCCTCAAAGAGGGTAAACCCCCCGTTTTGTTGACTTTCGTGTGCTATAGTAAATGGATCTATTGGTGATCCATATTTCCAACGTCTTTTTTGCTGAAATTTTTCATGGGGCCAATTGGTCATGATGGGCAAACCCTCCATTTTCAATGTCAAACGATTCCCCAGATTGGGTAAACCCCCTGTTTTTCAGATGTTCATGTGTCCATGGATCTTTTGGTTATCCGGATTTCTGACTTCATTTTTGCCAAATATTTTTGTGGACGTCTGTCAAGCCTTAGCTATGGAGCTGGTTAGTCCCACTGGAAAACCAGCCCATTTTAAACTTCAAACAATCCCCAGAGTGGGTAAAACCCCGGTTTACCAAATTTCGTGAGCTATAGTCCATGAATCTTTTGGTGATCCGTATTTCCAAAGTTAGTTTTGCTAAGAATATTAGTGGACGTTCGTCATGACCTAAGCTTTGGAGACGGTTGGTCTAGACAGGCTAACCTGCCTATTGTCAAGGTCAAACGAGTCACGAAACGGGTAAACGCATCATTTTGCTGATTTTCGTGTGCTATAGTGTATGGATCTTTTGGGGATCATTATTTTTTACATTATTTTCGCCAAAATTTTTTGTGGATGTCTGTCAAGACCTTAGCAATGGATCCGGTTGGTCCTGACAGGCAAACCGGCACATTTTCCTAATCAAACCATTCCTGGAGCGGGTAAACCACTCGTTTTGCCAATTATCGAGAGTTATATAATCCATGGATCTTTTGGTGATCCGGATTTCTGAAGTCAATTTGGGTGAAATATTTCATGGACATTTGTCAAGACCTAACCTATGGAGCCGATTGGTTCCTATGGGTAAACCAACCCACTTTCAAGGTCAAACGATCCCCGAAAAGGGTAAACCCCCATTTTTACAGATTTTTGTGTGCTAGTCCATGGATCTTTTTGTCATCCTGATTTTTGGATGTCATTTTTGCCGAAGTTTTTCGTGGACGTCCGTCAAGACCTTAACTATTGATCCGGGTGGTCACGACAGGAAAACCGGCCCATTGGCATGGTCAAAGAAACACCGGAGTGGGTAAATCCCCCATTTTGCCAATTTTTGTGTGCTATAGTCCGTTGATCTTTTGGTGCTTCGGATTGACGAAGTCATATTTGCCAAAAAATTTCATGGATGTCCGTCAAGACTTTAGCTATAAAGACGGTTGGTTCCGATTCAAAAACTGGCCCATTTTCAAGGTCAAATATTCTCCGGAGTGGGTAAACCCCCCATTTTGCCGATTTTCGTGTGCTATAGTCTATGGATCTTTTGGTGGTCTGGATTTTCGATGTCATTTTTGCCAAAATTTTTGTGGACGTTTGTCAAGACCTTAGCTATGGAACCGATTTATCTCAACGGGAAAACCAGCCCATTTACAAGGTCAAATGAGCCTCGAAACGGGTAAACCACCCGTTTTGCCGATTTTCCTGTGCTATAGTCCATGGAACTTTTGTTGATCCGCATTTCCGACGTCATTTTTGCAGAAATTTTTCGTGGATGTCCGTCAAGACCTTAGCTATGGAGCTGGTTGATCCAGACGAGAAAACCGGCCTATTTACAAGGTCAAACGATCCCCAGAGCTGGTGAACCTCTTGTTTTACTAATTTTTGTGTCCCATAGTCCATGGAACTTTTATTGATCCGCATTTCCGACGTCAGTTTTGCTGAAATTTTTTGTGGATATCCGTCGAGACCTTAGTTATGGAGTCAGTTGGTCAAGATGGGAAACTGCCCAATTTTCATGGTCAAATGAGCCCCAGAGGGGGTAAACCCCCTGTTTTGTAGATTTTCGTGTGCTATAGAACATGGATCCATTGGTGATCTAGATTTCCAATGTTTTTTTTATCGAAATTTTTCGTGGATGTCAAACAAGACCTTAGTTATGGAGTCGGTTGGTCCTGACAGGAAAAATGGCCATTTTCAATGTAAAACGGTCATCGGATCGGGTAACCTTCCTTTTTGGCCATGTTCGTGTGCTATAAGTACATGGATATTGAAGTGATCCGAATTTCTGTCTTCATTTTTGCCAAATGTTTTCATGGACGTCCATCATGAACTTAGCTATGGAGTAGGATGGACTCAATGGGAAAACTGTCCCATTTTCAAGGTCAAACAAACCCCGGAGCGGGTAAGCCCCCCGATTTGCCGATATTCGTATGCTATAGTCCATGGTTCTTTTGGTGATCCAGATTTCTGACGTCATTTTTGCTAAAAAATTTCATGGATGGCCGTCAAAACCTTAGCTATGGAGCTGGTTGGTCCAGACGAGAAAACTAGCCTATTTTTAAGGTCAAACGATACCCGGAGCGGGTGAACCTCTAGTTTTACTGATTTTTGGTCCAGACAGGTAAACCCACCTATTTTCATGGTCAAATGAACCCCGGAGAGGGTAAACCCCCTGTTTTGTTGATTTTCGTGTGCTATAGTACATGGATCAATTTGTGATCCAGATTTCCGTCTTCTTTTTTGCTGAAATTTTTCATGGACATCAGTCAAGACCTTAGATATTTAGCTGGTTGGTCCTGATTGGCAAACCATCTATTTTCAATGTCAAATGATCCCCAGATCGGGTAAAATCACCGTTTTGTCGATGTTCTTGTGCTATAGTCGATGGAACTTTTGGTTATTCGGATATTTTAGGTCATTTTTGACAAATATTTTTGTGGACGTCCGTCAAGCCTTAGCTATAGACTGTTGGTCTCACGGGAAAACAGGTGCATTTTAAAGTTCAAACAAGCCCCGGAGCGGGTAAACCCCCGTTTTACCAAATTTCGTGAGCTATAGTCAATGGATCTTTTGATGATCCATATTTCTAAAGTTAGGTTTTCTAAGAATTTTTGTGGACGTTCGTCAAGAACTTAGCTTTGGAGCTGGTTGGTCTGGACGGGATAACCGGCCTATTGTCAAGGTCAAACGAGTCATGAAATGGGTAAACCCCCCATTTTGCCAATTTTCGTGTGCTATAGTCCATGGATCTTTTGGTGATCCAGATTTTTTACATTATTTTTGCAAAAATGTTTTGTGGACGTGCGTCAACACCTTAGCAATGGATCTGGTTGGTCCTGACGGGCAAACCGGCACATTTTCATGATCAAACCAATCCCGGAGCGGGTAAACCACTCGTTTTGCCAATTATCTAGAGCTATATAATTCATGGATCTTTTGGTTATCCGGATTTCTGACGTCATTTCGGCTGAAATGTTTCATGGACATTCATCAAGACCTTATCCTTGGAGCCGATTGGTCCCGACGGGTAAACCGGCCCACTTTCAAGGTCAAACGATCCCCGAAAAGGGTAAACCCCCCTTTTTGCCAATTTTTGTGTGCTAGTCCATGGAGCTTTTGGTCATCCAGATTTTTTGATGTCATTTTTACCAATGTTTTTCGTGGATGTCCGTCAAGACCTTAACTATTGATCCGGGTTGTCACGACAGGAAAACCGGCCCATTGGTATTTTCAAAGAAACCCCAGATTAGGTTAATCCCCCATTTTGCCATGTTTTGTGTGCTATAGTCCATTGATCTTTTGGTGATTCAGATTGCCAAAGTCATTTCTGCCAAAAAATTTCATGGACGTCCGTCAAGTCTTTAACTATAGAGCCGGTTGGTCCCGATTCGAAAACCGGCCTACTTTCAAAGTCAAATATGCCCCAGAGCGGGTAAACCCCTCATTTGGCCGATTTTCGTGTGCTATAGTCCATGGATCTTTTGGTGGTCTGGATTTCCGATGTCATTTTTATCAAAAAATTTCGTGGACATCTGTCAAGACATTATCTATGGATCCGGTTGGTCTCAACAGGAAAACAAGCCCATTTTCAAGGTCAAATGAGCCTCAGAGAGGGTAAACCACCCGTTTTGCCGATTTTCTTGTGCTATAGTCCATGGATATTTTGCTGATCCGCATTTCCGACGTCATTTTTGTTGAAAATTTTCGTAGACGTCCGTCAAGACCTTAGTTATGGAGTCGGTTGGTCCGGATGGGAAACCGCCCAATTTTCATGGTCAAATGATCCCCAGAGCGGGTAAACCCCCAGTTTTGTAGATTTTCATGTTCTATAGAACATGGATCCTTTGGTGATCCAGATTTCCGTTGTCTTTTTTGCCAAATTTTTTTGTGGATGTCCAACAAGACCTTAGATATGGAGCCGGTTGGTCCCGACGGGTAAAACGACCAATTTCAATGTAAAACGGTCCTTAGATTGGGTAAACCTGCCGTTTTCCCCATGTTCGTGTGCTATAAGTCCATGGATCTTTAAGTGATCTGAATTTCCGTCGTTATTTTTGCCAAAATTTTTCATGGACGTCCATCTTGAACTTAGCTATGGAATAGGATCGTCTCAACGGGAAAACTGTCCCATTTTTGAGGTCAAATGAACCCAAAGCGGGTAAACCCATCGTTTCACCAATTTTCGTATGCTATAGTCTATGGATCTTTTGGTGATCCGTATTTCCGACGTCATTTTTGCCAAAAAATTTTGTGGACGTTCATCAAGACTATAGCTATGGAGCTGGTTGGTCCAGACGAGAAAACCAGCCTATTTTCAAGGTCAAAGAATTCCCGGAGCGGGTAAACCTCTTGTTTTACCGATTTTCGTGTCCCATAGTCCATGAATCTTTTGGTGATCCATATTTCCAACGTCATTTTTCCCAAAAATTTTCATGGACGTCCGTCAAGACTTTAGATATTGAGTCGTTGGTCTAGATAGGCAAACCCTTCCATTTTCATGGTCAAATTAACCTCGGAGAGGGTAAACCCCCCGTTTTGTTGATTTTCGTGTGCTATAGTAGATGGATCTATTGGTGATCCAGATTTCTGACGTCTTTGTTGCTGAAATTTTTCACGGACGTCCGTCAAGACATTAGATATTGAGGCGGTTGGTCTCGATGGGTAAACCATCCAATTTCAATGTAAAACGATCCCTAGATCGGGTAAAACCCCCGTTTTGCCGATGTTCTTGTTCTATAGTCCATGGATCTTTTGGTTATCCAGATTTTTGACGTCATTTTTGCCAAATATTTTTGTGGACCTTCGTCAAGCCTTAGCTGTAGAGCCAGTTCATTCCACGGGAAAAATAGCCCATTTTAAACTTCAAAGAAGCCTCAGAGCGGGTAAAACCCCATTTTACCAAATTTCGTGAGCTATAGTCAATGGATCTTTTGGTGATCCGTATTTCCAAAGTTAGTTTTGCTAAGAATTTTTGTGGACGTTCGTCAAGACCTTAGCTTTGGAGCTGGTTGGTCTAGACAGGTTAACCGGCCCATTGTCAAGATCAAACGAGTCACGAAATGGGTAAACCCCCCATTTTGCCAATTTTCGTGTGCTATAGTCGATGGATCTTTTGGTGATACGGATATCCGTTGTCATTTTTGCCAAAAATTTTTTGGACGTTCGGCAAGACCTTAACTATGGAGCGGGTTGGTCCTGACGGGAAAACCGGCCCATTTTAAAGTTCAAACAGGCCCCAGAGCGGGTAAAACCACGTTTTACCAAATTTCGTGAGCTATATAGTCAATGGATCTTTTGGTGATCCGTATTTCCAAAGTTAGTTTTGCTAGGAATTTTTGTGGACGTTTTTCAAGACCTTAGGCTTGGAGCTGGTTGGTCTGGACGGGCCAACCGGCCCATTGTCAAGGTCAAATGAGTCACGAAATGGGTAAACCCACCATTTTGCCAATTTTCGTGTGCTATAGTCCATGGATCTTTTGGTGATCCAGATTTTTTACATTATTTTACTCAAAGTTTTTTGTGGACATCTGTCAAGACCTTAGCAATGGATCTGGTTGGTTCTGACGAGCAAACTGGTACTTTTTCATGATCAAACCAATCCCGGAGCGGGTAAACCACTCATTTTGCCAATTATCGAGAGCTATATAGTCCATTGATCTTTTGGTGATCCGGATTTCCGATGTAATTTTGTCTAAAATATTTCATAGACATTCGTCAAGACCTTATCTTTGGATCCGATTGGTCCCGACGGTTAAACCGGCCCACTTTCAAGGTCAAATGATCCCCGAAAAGGGTAAACTCCCCTTTTTGCCAATTTTTTTGTGCTAGTCCATGGATCTTTTGGTCATCCATATTTTTCGATGTATTTTTTGCCGAAGTTTTTCGTGGACGTCCATCAAGACCTTAACTATTGATCCGGGTTGTCACGACAGGCAAACCGGCCCATTGGCATGGTCAAAGAAACCCCGGAGTGGGTAAATCCCCCATTTTGCCAATTTTTGTGTGCTATAGTCCATTCATCTTTTGGTGATTCAGATTACCAAAGTCATTTTTGCCAAAAAATTTCATGGACGTCCGTCAAGTCTTTAGTTATGGAGCCGGTTGGTTCTGATTCAAAAACCGGCCCATTTTAAAAGTCAAAATGCCCCGTAGCGGGTAAACCCCCCATTTTACCGATTTTCTTGTGCTATAGTCCATGGATCTTTTGGTGTTCTGGATTTTCAATGTCATTTTTGCCGAAATTTTTCGTGGATGTCTGTCAATACCTTAGCTTTGGAGCCAGTTGGTCTCAACGGGAAAATCATCCCATTTTCAAGGTCAAATGAGCCTCGGAGCGGGTAAACCCCCCGTTTTGTAGATTTTCGTGTGCTATAGAACATGGATCCTTTGGTGAACCAGATTTCCGATGTCTTTTTTGCCAAAATTTTTCGTGGATGTCCGACAAGACCTTAGCTATGGAGTTGGTCGGTCCCGATAGGTAAATTGACCATTTTCAATGTAAAATGGTCCCCGGATCGGGTAAACCTGTCGTTTTGCCCATGTTCGTGTGCTATAAGTCCATGGATCTTTAAGTGATCCGAATTTTCGTCGTCATTTTTGCCAAATTTTTTCATGGATGTCCATCATGAACGCTATGGAGTAGGATGGTCTCAATGGGAAAACTATCCTATTTTCAAGGTCAAACAAACCCCAGAGAGGGTAAATCCCCCGTTTTGCCAATTTTTGTATGCTATAGTCCATGGATATTTTGGTGATCCAAATTTTTGACGTCATTTTTGCCAAAAAATTTCATGTACATCCATCAAGACCTTAGCTATGGAGCAGGTTGGTCCGGACTAGTAAACCCGCCCATTGTCAAGGTCAAACGAGTCCGGAGCGGGTGAACCCCCCGTTTTTCTAATTTTCATGTGCTTAGTCCATGGATCTTTTGGTGATCTAGATTTGTGACTTCATTTTTGCTGAAATGTTTTGTGGACGTCTGTCAAGACCTTAGTTATGGAGTAGGTTGGTCTTGATCGGCAAACCGGCCCATTTTCAAGGTCAAATGAATCCCGGAGCGGGTAAACCCCCCGTTTTGCCAATTTTCGTATGCTATATGGTCAATGGATCTTTTGGTGATCCAGATTTCTAACGTCATTTGTGCCAAAAATTTTCATGGGCGTCCCTGAAGACGCCAGCTATGGAGTCGATTGGTCCCGATGGCTAAACCGGCCCATTTTCAAGGTCAAACGATCCCCGTTGTGGGTAAACCCATATTTTGTCAATTTTAATATGCTATAGTCCATGGATCTTTTGGAGATCTGGATTTCGGACTTCATTTTTGTCGTACTTTTTTGTGGACGTCCGTCAAGACCTTAGTTTTAGAGTTGATTGTTCTCGACGGGTAAATTGGCACATTTTTAACATCAAATGATCCTCGGAATAGGTAAACCCTCTGTTTTGCCGACTCACGTGTGTTATAATCCATCGATCGTTTGGTGATGCAGATTTCTGACGTAATTGTAATGACCCTCAAAATAAAGTAGGATAAAGTAGAACCTCACATGAGTTTTATGCATTAATAACTTGTCAAAATAATGAAGAATAGCCTTTTAAGTCAGTTTTAAATAGTGTGGAAGTCAAACATCAAGGGACGACCAAGACGTTCGGAAACTAGTATTTTATTGTTGGTGTGTTCTAGTGTGTTGTTCATGTTTTTATGTGTTGTTTGGAATATAAAGTCAGTGGAGGTGACCCTAATGTCTTAATAAATGTTTATAGGGTCAAAACGTTCGGATACGACACCCTGGGGTCACCCTAAGGGTCCCCGAGGAGGATCCCAACCTTGGCCAAGCAAGCTGCCAAGGCAGCTTGAAGGGAGCATGTCCACGTCGCAGACTATCTCCACCAAGCGCCAAATGTTTGGTCCATATCGCGACATGTCGCGGACTCTATTGTCTCGAAATTTAATTTCCAGAAACTTGTGGGAACACTTCTGCGACGAAATCTGCAAAAATAAAACTCAAGTTTGACTTGTTTAAAAGGTCCAACTAAGTGAGGGGTAGTTTGGGTACTTTGGGGAATTATTATAAACGGTTATTCTACCTATTTTAAGGTATTTTAAGTTGGTTAAAGCCCAAAAAACCTAAAATCAGGCCCCATTCTTCAAATTGACCCTTCCCTCTCAAAATAGATTCTCTCAAAAACCCCATTGAAGACCATGATGAAGCTCAAGCTAGAAGATAGGTTTTCAACTTATTTATTCTTCAATTTCATGGGTCTTCAATAATTAAGGTATGGTAACTCTTGATTCTTGAATAACCTTTCATTCAACGAGTTCTATCAAAGATTTTTAAAAGTGATCCAAATACCAAAATTCCCAATTTTCAATCCAAACATGGGTCCTTTGTCAAACGATTTTCTAAATCATTCAATTGATGAATCAATGTGGAATTAAGGTTTTTAAGATAATTTTCAAAGGAATTTTTAAAGAACCCATGATCCCCAAATTCTAAAAAATTGGACTATGATATGGGTCTTTGTGAATATGATCTCTATTGGTGAAATTATGTTTAGATTAGATTGTATTGATGTTTCCTATGATTATATATACTTATTCATGTTGAATTGTTGGTATATTGATGAGTTGATAATTATGGCCTTATTGGCAAAGTTTTGGGTTGATCCCTTTGTTTATAGAATTGTACTTGGATTATGTTTATGTTATTGAATTACATTGTTGATTCCTATTGCTACCTATTTCAATTGATTATGAATTGTTGAGGATTGATCCATAGTGATCATGGCTTGGAGAATTGGTAAGTTGACCTAACTTCTAGTCTATAGTATGAGAATTGATGTTGTGTGACTTGATCCACTTATGGTGGAGGTGTTTACTTCTTTTCTAGCTATACATGTTGAGATCATTGCCTGAAAGGCAATGGATGTGAAGTGAATTGATGATTATGATACATATGTTTATGAAGTTGTGCTATGAAGGTTATGTATGAAATCCTCAATGCTAGCATGATGTTTAAAGTATGTTGAAGATGAGGAGTATAATGTGAATAATAATGTTAGGGATAAGGTGTCGTCTACATGATTGATTATGTTAAACACTATTGTGGAATGACCCCACACCTTTATGAACCCTATATGAATGTGTGATCATATACATGTTAGGAGTAACTATTAAATGTTGAATGTGTCCTTGTCTTCTATGATGAAGTGTGGGTGAGTGGTCTAGAATCCCTAAAGGCTTAATATGTGAATTACTTATGATTTGGGGACATTGTGAATGTGTTTTGATCCCTTGAAGGTAAGTGCACTCCATGTCAATGTTGTTGCTATTATGTCACTATGAGGACCAATATGCACACACACACTCTACATGTATAGCTATGAATATGATGTGTTATGGTGTCTATTGAAAGGTTAACTCTTATATGCGCCTTTACATCTTATTATGTATGCACATTGTATGATTAGCAAGGTATGAATATGTGTTGTATAAAGGTGTTTATGTGAAAGGCTTTCTCACATATGTACACACACACATGAATGAATGAATAAGGTTATGATAATCTAGTGAAGGTGAGTCTCTTGAAAGGTTTCCTCAATTGTACTCTAAAGAAGACTATGTTATGAATATGGTATGACTATGTGAAAGGTCATTCTCACATAATGCAGGTTCTATGATGAAAGGTCATTCTCATCTTAGAAACCTTTGAGTTATATGATATGAGGGATTAAGTCCATAAAGCCTAATTTATGAACTAATGTTAAACAAAGGCTGAAAGATGTTTAAAAAGGGAGTTGGAGCTTAGCACCAAGTGAACATGAAAATGAGAGTGGGGGCTTCAGGTTTAGCAAGTCCGGCTTCCCACAAGAGAACCTTCACGTTTAGCAAGTCCGGTTTCCTACAAGAGAACCTTCACGTTTAGCAAGTCCGGGTTCCTAACATAGATGTTGTCTCATGAGATGGAAACCTCCACGCTTAGTAAGTCAAGGTTTTCTAGTAGTAATCTCCTTGTGCCATAACTACGTGCCCACGTAGGTACTAGCTTAGTGGATCCACTAGATAGCTATTATGTATGTAGGTCCTACTTTGGCAAGTAGTACCCTCTCTTTTCGGTGTGGGAGTAGAATACTGGATTCCATGTAGCTCACATGGTCTATGTCGGTTATGGCAATGTCTCTCGAAAGTTAAGAAATGAACTAAGATAAGAATATGAACTCTAGTCATGATTTCTTGAAGAGTTACTTAGTGTAGGTAGGACTATGTACCCTACTTATGCATTGGATAAGTGTACTCTAAGGGAGGTTATGATTAGGCTTTTTATGTAATGAAGACTATGGTCTAGGTATGTTAATATGAAAACATGTTAAGGTTGACTTTATGTATGTCAAGACATGAAGTATGATTATGAATGCGAATTACACTTATGACTTCTTAATGGGCTTGCTTAGTATATGTGGGTGTATGGGACTCCATGTGTACATTGCACAAGTGTGCTTGTGAGGGGGTTGTGAGGGTGGTTTACCTATGATATGAACTAAATGGGTTATGACTAATGATGTAGTAAAGGAATGAGTCCTTATATGATGTTATGAAGTATGTTGGTCTTATGTCTAATGTTAAATGAAGATGTTATGACTTGTTGAATATGATGTGCCTAGTCTATGGTGGCTTCTTAGGAACACTTGGTGTGAGTAGTATTATGGTATTCTACTTGCACATTGCCCTAGTGTGACTTGGGGGTTGTCTTAGGTGATGGTTCCTATGTGAAGACTATGTCTTATAGTGTGGTTATGACTCTATGAATATATATGTTTGGATTGGTGAAGGCTATATGTAAGTTCATCTTTGGTAACCTTAAGGTGATAAATTGCACCAAGTATTCCATAAGGGTTGCTTGAGGAAAGGAGTTAAGATTAAGAGGAAGGTAATGTATTGTATGCATTGAATGTGCCTAAAATGTTATAAGTGGCCCTATCTGCAATTATGAATGGTTTCCATGTGTATGATGGTGTATGTGGTTTATATTGTGCCTAATGTACTAAATGTTCTTGAAGATTCTCTAAAAAGGCATGATGTATGGTTTCCAACTAAATGTCCTTTTAAAAGCATGTTTTGCATGGTTATCATATTTAGTGCATTCTTGTACTAACACAATTCTTCTTCATCTTTTTACACCAAGTCTAGGTGGTGGTGGCTAAAGGGCCTTTCCTAGAAGTGATGAGCTTGGCTTACTATTCCCAAGTTCGGGTGTGTCCTTAAAGATTCAAGGACCTTTATGTTAAAGAGTTTCCTTATGTTCTATGTACTAGATAGTAGTATCTTTTGTATTGTAAAGGTTGTGTCTTTCTTGTGTTGTAGTCGTGTTTTAAGATGGCTACCTTGAGACGTAGTACTCCGATTTTGTATTAAAGGTTTAAATGAGGTGACTTTTAAGTCTTGTGTTATATTATGAAAAAGTTTTAAATTTTCCGCTATTTTTCTATGATAAATGTTATAATGAATGCTAAGGGATTGTATAAGACATCTGAGAGGTCGAATACGCCGGTAACGACTATGGAGCTGGTTGGTCCCGATGAGCAAATTGGCCCATTGTAAAGGTCAAACGAGCCACGAGGAGTGTAAACCCCCCGTTTTGCCAATTTTTGTGTGTTATAGTCCATGGATCTTTTGGTGATCCAGACTTTTGACGTCATTTTTGCCAAAATGTTTGGTGGACTTCCGTCAAGACCTTGGACTATGGAGTCGGTTGGTCCCTACGGGTAAACCGTCTCATTTTCAAGGTCAAATGAGCCATGGAGCGGATAAACACCCTGTTTTTTCAATTTTCGTGCTCTATAGTCCATGGATCTTTTGTTGATCGGGATTTCCGATATAATTTTTGCTAAAATTTTTTGTAGACATCCATCAAGACCATATCTATGGAGTCAGTTGGTCACGACTGGCAAACAGGCCAATTTTCAATGTCAAACAATCCCCGGAGTGGGATAACCCTCGTTTTGTTGATTTTTGTGTGCTATAGTCCATGGATCTTTTGGTGATACGGATTTCCGACGTCATTTTTGCCGAATTGTTTTCAGGGACTTCTGTCAAGACCTTAGCTATGGAGCTAGTTGGTCCCGATGGGAAAATCGGCCCATTTTCAAGGTCAAACGAGCCCCAGAGTGGGTAAAACCCCTGTTTTGCCAATTTTTGTGTACTATAATCCATCGATCTTTTGGTGATCCGGATTTTCGATGTCATGTTTGCCGAAAGTTTTTTGTAGACTTCCATCTTGACCTTAGCTATGGAGCTGGTTGGTCCCGACGGAAAAACCAGCCCATTTTCAAGGTCAAACGATCCCCGAAGTGGGTAAACCCCCCATTTTGTAGATTTTTGTGTACTATAATCCATGTATCTTTTGGTGATCAAGATTTTTGACGTCATTTTTGCCGAAATCTTTTCGTGGACTTCCGTCAAGTTCTTAGCTATGGAGCTGGTTGGTCCCAATGGGTAAATCGGCCCATTTTCAAGGTCAAATGAGCCTTGTAGTGGGTAAAACCCCCGTTTTGCCAATTTTCGTGTGCTATAGTCAATGGATCTTTTGGTGATCCACATTTCCGACGTAATTTTTGCCAAAATTTTTTGTGGCCGTCCGTCAAGACCTTAGCTATGGAGCCGGTTGGTCCAGATGGGCAAATCGCCCCACTTTCATGGTCGAATGAACCCCGGAGCAGGTAAACTCGCTACTTTGCGGATTTTCGTGTGTTATAGTCCATGGATCTTTTGGTGATCTAGATTTACGACGTCTTTTTTACCGATTTTTTTTGTGGACATCCTTCAAGACATTAACTATGGATTCGGTTGGTCTTGACGGGTACACCTACCCATTTTCAAGGTCAAATGAATCTCGGAGCGGGTAAACCTCCCGTTTTGCCAATTTTCGTGTGCTATATAGTCCATGGATCTTTTAGTGATTCGAATTTCTGATGTCATTTTTGCCAAAAATTTTTGTGGATGTCCATGAAGACCTTAGTTGTGGAGACGGTTTGTCCCGATGGGCAAACCGGCCCATTTTCAAGGTCAAATGATCCCCGGAGAGGGTAAACCCCCCATTTTGTCAATTTTTGTATGCTATAGTCCGTGGATCTTTTGGAGATCTAAATTTCAGACTTCATTTTTGCCGAACTTTTTTGTGGACGTCCATCAAGACCTTAGCTTTGAAGCCGGTTGGTTCAGACGGGTAGACCGACTTATTTTGTAAAGACCTGAGAGCACCCCCTTGTCGTTACCGACATATTCGACCTCGAACAGGTCTTATACAAGCCCTTAGTATTCATCATAACATGTATCATAGAATAAAATCACAAAAAATTTAAAACTTTTACTTTGGAAGTTCAACTTACTTCATATACAAAAAACAGAATCTAACTTTGTCATAATGTACCATCTAGACATAGAAGTATCAAAAATGGGAATTAGCCCTTACATCAATAAGAAGTCTTGAAATTGGAAAGTACAACAATGTCTTTCAACATAAGCAAAGAACTAAACATAGAAGCTAGATCATAGGGTCTTGTCCTCGGACTTGAGGACTCACCAACTTGGGGAAGCAACTCCAAGTGTCTTGAGAAGTAAGCTTGAATCCTCAATGACCCGAACCTATTTGTTTGGGGAAAAAGGAGAAAATATGGGTTAGTACAACACACGTACTAAGTATGACTACTATGCATAAAAACCATTGAAACATGCATAAAATGACATTTAGTCAAAACATACTTTTTACCAAGTAAATCCAATATGCACACAAAGTAAGCATCATAGCCCAAACCAACATAATATAATCCCAACATGTAGACAACCTAAGTAATACTAGTGCAATGCAAAGAATAGAACCCCATAATCCTATTCAAAGCCAAGTATCACATTGAGCAACCTACTTCATGCATACATTTTTAAGATCATATCTCATCATAACATACCATATTCATAATGATCATACATAACATAGCTTCAACATACATAAGTCATAATCATCATAATCATAAGAGAACACTACTACAACCATCTTTTAGGATCGCACAAGTGCAATGTGCAAGGGAAGTCCCATACCCTCCCTTACACTATGTAGAAACCCTTAAGAAATCCCTAGTAAGAGTTCACACCTTTCATACCTTCATTTACTTTTCACATTAGGGAAATATTGCAATAAATGGCATAGACCATGAGAGCTACATGGAATCTGGTGTTCTACTCCCACACCGAAAAGAGAGGGTTAACACTTGCCTAAGGTGTAACCATTCGTACATAGCTATCTAGGTGGATCCACTAAGCTAGAGTCCTATGTGGGCACATAGTTAAGGGTCAAGGAGATTGCTTCTAGAAACCCTAACTTACTAAACGTGGGGGTTTCCATCTCATGAGACAACACATACCGTGGGTAATCCGGACTTGCTAAATGTGAGGAAACCCATGTGGGGAGCCGGACTTACTAAACATGAGACCCCCATCTTATTTACATGCCCTTTAGGTGCTAAGCATCTAATTCCCTTTTGTAATTATCTTTAGTCACCACATAAGTTCACAGTAGCCTTTACTAGACTCTTATGTAGACATCTTACAATAATAGCTCATATGTGTTCATAAGTGGGTAACAATCCTTTCAGTTTAGAAACACTTAGCAAGTGAGTAAACCTTTCACTTTACATTACACTACAATTATGAGAACTATCTTTCAATCATATAGCAATCATACCATAACATACATACATACTTCATAGCTAATTCAAGTGTATAGGGTTAAGCATAAGGAAACAAGGTCATCAACACCACAACAACACATTAGGTATAGCATCATTACAATCTAAGTAGTTCACCTTTCATACTTGAGTTCAAAGAAGAATCAACCTTTATACCTTCTTTCCCTTCCTAGGACATTCATACTTCAATCACCAATCAGTTCATGACCAATACATAATACAAGGTAATTTATGAAGTAATACATAATCAACATTAATTTAAACAATTGACATATTCCCTTCATAGCCTTCAAGGCTTCATTCAAAGACTCAACCCTAATTTCATAGAAATTATACATAACCTAGGGTAGAATCATAATACAAACATGAATTACATAACATCACATTCAATTCATCGTCTTCAATCAATATCCAACATAAACTAGGGTTAGAATTAGGTAAAGAAGGAGAAACATGGGTCTCATAGGGAATTCTTCAAGAAAGCATTAGTACAACATAAATTCATCCATAATTGTTCATATAACATCAATCAAAGTCAGTTTATAACATCAATTTTACTTTAGAAAGAAGACCCACGTTTTTGGATTGAAACCTAGAAATTGGAGATTTTGAAATTCATCTTGAAGGGGCCTCTTGGGGAAAGGAATCCCAAGAGTGATAAGCAACCATACCTTATTGACGAATTAACCACGAAAATCCAAGTTGAAACCTCGGAGAGTTGGTCTTCTTCTTGAAGCTCCAATCTTCTTCAATGGAGTTCTTTAGGAGAGAGAGTACAGAGAAAGACGAACTTTAGGTTTAGATCTTTGGGGTTTTGTGTTTGAGTGATAAAAATGAGGTAAATTGACTTAAAAATAATTATATACACGTCCACTAAAGTACCCTAAATACCCCTCACTTAGTTGGACTCTTTAATGAAGTAAAAAATTGATTTCTGAATTTCTGCATTTTCGTCGCGGATCAAGTCCGTGACGCAGAGCTGTTCCCTGAAGATTTTGGAATTAAATTTTGAGATAGTAGAGTCCGTGACATGACCACATTGCAAACTAAATTTTTGCCCCTTGGGGGAGCTAGTCCGCGACGCGGAGCTATTCCCACCAAGTACAAATTGTAAGCTGCCTTGGAGCTTGCTTGGCCAAGGTTGGGGTCCTCCTCGGGGTCCCTTAGGGTGGACCCGGGGAGTCATATTCGAACGTTTTGACCCTATAAACATATATTTACCTAATTTAAACCTTTTTACAACATTATACCATCATACGACACTCCCAAACCTGCCCAAAACCAAAGGACACACTAGAACACATTCTTCTCTAGTTTCCAGACGTCGTGGTCGTTTCTTGACATTTAGACTTTTCCTCTTCCAAACCAAGTCAATTGCATTAATTTAGGTTTAGAAACATCATTTTAACTATTTTTAAGTCATTATTCATAAGGTGAGGCTCTAACATAAGTCATATAATTTCCGTGGTGTTACACATTTTCAAGGTCAAACGAACCCCGGAATGGGTAAACCCTCCATTTTACCGACTTTCATGTGTTATAGTCCATGAATCTTTTGGTGTCCGGATTTCCGATGTCATTCTGGTAAAAAAATTTTGGGGACATCCTTCAACAACTTATCTATAGAACTGGTTGGTCACGATGGGTAAACCGGCCCATTTTGAAGGTCAAAAGATCACCGGAGCAGGTAAATCCCCTATTTTACCAATTTTCATGTGCTATAGTGAGCCTGATTTTTGATGTTATTTTTGCTGAAATTTTTCGTGGACGTCCATAAAGACCTTAGCTATATAGTCGATTGATCCCGATAGTAAAACCAACCCATTTTCTAGGTCAAACCAGCCTCAGAACGGGTAAGCCCCCTATTTTACCAATGTTTATGTGCTATATTCCATGGATCTTTTGGTGAACCAGATTTTCGACGTCATTTTTGCCAAATTTTTTCATGGACGTTCGTCAAGACCTTAACTATGGAGCCGGTTGGTCTGGACGGGAAATTCGGCCCATTTACAAGGTCAGACGAACCCCGGGGCAGGTAAACCCCTTGTTTTACCGAATCTCGTGTGCTATAGTCCATGGACCTTTTGGTCATCCAGATTTTCGACGTCATTTTTGTCGAAATTTTTCATGGACATCCATCAAGACCTTAGCTATGGAGTCAGTTGGTCCCGACGGGCAAATCAGTTTATTTTCAAGGTCAAACGATCCCTGGAGTGGGTAAACCCCTCATTTTTCTGATTTTCGTGTGCTATAGTCCATGGATCTTTTGGTGATCCGAATTTTCGACGTTATTTTTGTAGAAATTTTTGATGGACGTTCATCAAGATGTTAGCTTTGGAGCTGGCTAGTCCCAACGGCAAAACCAACCCACTTTCAAGGTCAAACAATCCCTTGAGAGGGTAAACCACCCTTTTTGCCGATTTTTGTGTGCTAGTCCTTGAAAATTTTGTTCATCCAGATTTTCCACGTCATTTTTGCCAAAGATTTTAGTGAACGTCCATCAAGACCTTAACAATGGAGCCTGTTGGTCTCGACAGGAAAACCGGCCCATTATCAAGGTCAAAGGATCCCCGGAGTGGGTAAACTCCCCTATTTTTCAGATTTTTGTGTGCAATAGTCCATGTATCTTTTGGTGATCCAGATTTCCGACGTCTTTTTTACCAAAATTTTTTGTGGACGTCCATCAAGACCGTAGCTATGGAAGCGGTTGGTCCCGACGGGTAAACCGGCCATTTCCAAGGTCAAACGAACCACAGATCGAGTAAACCCCCATTTATACTAATTTTCTTGTGCTATAGTCCATGGATCTTTTGTTGATCCTAATTTCAGACGTCATTTTTGCCAAAAAATTTTGTGGACGTTCATCAAGACCTTAGTTATGGAGCTGGTTGGTCCCGATGGGAAAACCAACCCATTTTCAAGTTCAAACAATTCCCGGAATGGATAAAGCCCCCATTTTATCGATTTTCGTGTGCTATAGTCCATGGATCTTTTGGTGTTCCAGATTTCTAACGTCATTTTTGCCAAAAAAATTCTTGGACGTCCATCAAGCACTTAGTTATGGAGACGGTTGGTCCCGATGAGTAAACCTACCATTGTCAAGGTCAAACGAGCCACAGAGCGGATAACACCCCCGTTTCGCCAATTTTCGTGTGCTATAGTCCATGCATCTTTTGGGGATCCAGATTTCCAACATCATTTTTGTTGAAATTTGTAGTCGACATCCGTCAAAACCATAGCTATGGTGCCGATTGGTCCCGACGGGTAAACTGGCCCATTTTCAAGATCAAACGATCCCAAGAGCGGGTAAACCCCCCGTTTTGCCGATATAGCACACAAAAATCAGCAAAACAGGGGGTTTACCCACTTCGGGGATCGTTTGACCTTGAAATTGGCTAGTTTACCAGTCGTGACCAATCTGCACGATAATTAAGCTCTTGACGGATGTCTACACAATTTTTTGGCAAAAATGATATTGGAAATATGGATCACCAAAAGATACATGGACTATAACACAGGAAAATCAGCAAAATGGGGGGTTTATCTGCTCCGGGGCTCATTTGTCCATGAAAATGCGCTGGTTTGCCCGTCTGGACCAACCGGCTCCATAGCTAAGTTCTTGATGGACGTCCACAGAATATTTCAGCAAAAATGACATCAGAAATCCGAATCACCAAAAGATTGATGGACTATAGCACACAAAAATCGGCAAAATGAGGGTTTACCCGCTTTGGGGGATCATTGACCTTGGAAATAGGCTTGTTTACCCGTCGGAACCAACCATCTCCATAGCTAAGATCTTGATGGACATCTACAAAAAACTTTTGTGAAAATGACATCGAAAATCCGATTCACCAAAAGATTCATGTATTATAGCACATGAAAATTGGCAAAATAGGGGTTTACCTAATCGGGGGATCATTTGACCTTGAAAATTGGCCAGTTTACCCATCGGGACCAACCAGCTGTATATCTAAGGTCTTGATGGAGGTCCACGAAAAAATTCGGCAAAAATGACTTCAGAAATTTGGATCACCAAAAGATCTATGGACTATAGCATACGAAAATTGGCAAAACGGAAGGTTTACCAACTCCGGGGCGGGGCTCGTTTGACCTTGAAAATGAGCCGGTTTTCCCGTAGGGACCAACCGGCTCCATAGCTAAGGTATTGACAGAAGTCCATAGAAATTTTTAACAAAAATGACGTCGAAAATCTGGATCACCAAAAGATCCATAGACTAAAGTGCACGAAAATCAGCAATACAGGGGGTTTACTCGCTACAGGGATCATTCGACCTTGGAAATAGGCCGGTTTTCCCGTCGGAACCAACCATCTCCTTAGCTAAGGTCTTGATGAACATCCACGAAAAATTTTGGCATAAATAACGTCGGAAATCTGGATCATTAAAAGATCCATGGATTATAGCACATGAAAATCAGCAAAATGGGGGTTTACCCAATACGAGGATCATTTGACCTTGAAAATTGGGTTAGTTTACCCATTGGTACCAATCGGCTACATAACTAAGGTCTTGATGGACGTCCATGAAATATTTCGACAAAAATGACGTCAGTAATCTAGATCACCAAAAGATTCATGGACTATAACACACGAAAATTGGCAAAACGGGGGGTTTACCAACTCCGGGGCTCTTTTGACCTTGAAGATGAGTCGGTTTTCCCATAGGGACCAACCAGCTCCATAGCTAAGGTCTTGACGGAACTCCATTAAAATTTTCGGCAAAAATGATGTCGAAAATCTGGATCACCAAAAGATTCATGGACAATATAGCACACGAAAATCGGCAAAATGGGGGGGTTACCCGCTCCGTGGATCGTTTAACCTTGACAATGGGATGGTTTGCTTGTCGGGACCAATCGACTCCATAGCTAAGGTCTTGACGGACGTCCAAGAAAATTTTTGGGAAAAATGACATCGAAAATTTTGATCACCAAAAAATCCAATGTACTATAGCACACGAAAATTGGCAAATTGGGGGGTTCCCGCTCCATGGTTCATTTGACCTTTAAAATGGTCCAGTTTTCCCGGCGAGAGCAATCGGCCCCATAGCAAAGGTCTTGATGGACGTCCATAAAAAATATTGGCAAACATGACGTCAGAAATTCGGATCACCAAAAGATCGATAGACTATAGCACACAAAAATCAGTGAAATGGAGTGTTTACACACTCCGAGGATCGTTTGACCTAGAAAATGGGCCGATTTGCTCGTCGGGACCAACCGGCTCCATAGATAAGGTCTTGACGGATGTCCGTGAAATTTTTTGGCAAAAATGACGTCGGAAATCTGGATCACCAAAAGATCCACGGACTATAGCACATGAAAATCGGCAAAATGGGGGGCTTTACCCGCTCCGAGGATCACTTGACCATGAAAATGGGCACGTTTGCCCGTCTCGACCAACCTGCTCCATGGCTAAGGTCTTGACGGATGTGCCATGAAAAGTTTTGGCAAAAATGACATCAGATATTCAGATCACGAAAAGATCCATGGACTACAATACATGAAAATCAGCCAAACGTGGGGTTTACCTGCTTTGGGGATCGTTTGACCTTGCAAATGTGATGTTTTACCCATCTGGACCAATCAGATCCATAGTTAAGGTCTTGACGGACGTCCACGAATTTTTTTTTCAAAAATGACGTCGGATATCCTGATCACCAAAAGATCCATGGACTGTAGCAAATTAAAATTGGCAAAATGGGGGGTTTACCTGCTCCGGGGATCGTTTCACCTTGAAAATGGGCCAATTTCCCCCTCGGGACCAATCGACTCTATAGCTAAGGTTATGACGGAAGTCCACAAAAAATATCAGGAAAAATGACATTGGAAATCTAGTAAACGAAAGATCCATGGACTATAGCACAGGAAAATCAGCAAAACGGGGGGTTTACCCATTCCGGGGATTATTTTACCATGAAAATGGGCCACTTTGCCCGTCTGGACCAACCAACTCTATAGCTAATGTCTTGACGGATGTCCACGAAAACTTTTGGCAAAAATAACCTCCGAAATGTGGATCACCCTAAAGATCCATGGACAATAGTAGACGAAAATTGGTTAAACAGGTGGTTTACTAGTTTCGGGGCTCATTTCACCATGAAAATGGACCGGTTTACTCATCGGGACAAATCGACTCCATAGCTGAGGTCTTGACGGATGTCCACAAATATTTCAGCAAAAATGACATCAGAAATATGGATCACCCAAAGATCCATGGACTATAACACACAAAAATTGACAAAACGCGGGGTTTACCCACTCCGGGGCTTCTTTGACCTTGATAATGGGCTGGTTTGCCTGTTGAGACCAATCGGCTCCATATTTACGGTGTCGATGGACATCTACGAAAAATTTTGGTAAGAATGATGACGAATATCTAGACGACCTAAAGATCTGTCAACTAGCACAGAAAAATTGGCAAAATGGGAGGTTTACTTGCTCAGGGGATCTTTTGACTTTGAAAATGGGCCAGTTTGCTCGTCGAGACCAACCAGCTCCAAAGTTAAGGTCTTGATGAACGTCCATGAAAATTTTTGAGAAAAATGACATCGGAAATCTGGATCACCAAAATATCCATGGACTATAGCACACGAAAATCGGCAAAACGAGGGGTTTACCCTCTCCGGGGGCTCTTTTGACCATGAAAATAATGGGTTTTCCTGTCTGGACCAGCCGGCTCCATATCTAAGGTCTTGACGATGTGTACGAAAAATTTTGGCAAAAATGACATCAGAAATCTAGGTCACCAAAAGATCCATGGACATAAAACACAAAAATTGGCAAAACGGGGGATTTACCTGCTGCGGGGTTTGTTTGACCTTGAAAATGGGCTAGATTGCTCGTCATGATCAACCAGCTCCATAGCTAAGGTCTTTACGAACGTCCACGAAAAATGTTGGTAAAAATGATGTCAGAAATCCGAATCACCAAAAGTTCCATGGACTATAGCACACAAAAATAGGCAACATGGGAGGTTTACGTTCTCCGAGACTCGTTTGACCTCGAAAATGGGCTGGTTTACCCATCGAGACCAACCGACTCTATTGCTAAGGTCTTGACGAACGTCCACAAATTTTTTTAGCAAAAATGATATCAGAAATCTGAATGTCTGACGGACGTCAACAAAATTATTTTGCAATAATGACTTCGGAAATCCGGATCACCAAAAGATCCTTAGACTAGAGCACACAAAAATTAGCAAAATTAGGGGGTTTACTCACTCTGGGGATTGTTTGACCTTGAAAATGGGCCAGTTTACCCGTCGGGACCAACCAACTCTATATCTAAGGTCTTCACGGACGTCCATGAAAATTCAATAAAAATGACGTCGAAAATCTGGATCACCAAAAGATCCATGTACTATTATAGCACACAAAAATTGGCAAAACAGGGGGTTTACACGCTCTGTGGCTCGTTTGACCTTGAAAATAGGATGGTTTGCCCGTCGGGACCAACTAATTCTATACCTTAGGTCTTGACGGACGTCCACAAAAAAGTTTGGAAAAAAATGACGTTGGAAATCTGGATCACCAAAAGATCCATGGACTTTAGCACACTAAATTTGGCAAAATGGGGGCATTATACGCTCCGGGTATCGTTTGACCTTGAAAATAGGCCGATTTTCCCGTCGGGACCAATCAGCTTCATAGCTAAGGTCTTGACGGATGTCCACGAAAGACATTGTAAAAATGGAATCAAAAAGCTGGATCAGCAAAACATCCATGGACTATTACACATGAAAATCAGCAAAATGAGGGGTTTACCCGTTCCAAGGATCGTTTGTGTAACAACCCTCAAAATGAAGTAGGATAAAGTAGAGCCTCACATGGGTTTTATGCATCAATAACTTGTTAAAAATGATGAAGAATAGACTTTGTAGTCAGTTTTAAAGAGTTTGGAAGTCAAACGTCAAGGGATGACCAAGACATTCGAAAACTAGTCTTTTACGTGTTGGTATATTCTTGTATGTTATTCATGTTTTTATGTGTTGTTTTGAGTCTAAAATTAGTGGAGGTGACACTAGTGTCTTAATAAATGTTTTTAGGGTCAAAATGTTCAAGTACGACTCCCCAGGATCACCCTAAGGGTTCCCGAGAAGGACCCCAACCCTTGGCCAAACAAGGTGCAAGGTAGCTTCAAAATGCTCATGGAGGGAGCATGTCCGCTTCGCGAACTAGCTCCACCATAGGCCAAATTTTTGGTCCGCATCGTGGAAGTTTCGCAGACTCTACTGTCTCGAAATTTAATTTCCAGAAACTTGTGGCAACACCTCCGCATCGTAAGTTGGTTAAAACCCAAAAACTTAGAATTAGACCCCGTTCTTCAAATTGACCCTTCCCTCTCAAAAATAGATTCTCTCAAAAACTCCATTAAAGATTTTGATGAAGCTCAAGCTAGAAGAAGGGTTTTCAACTGATTTCTTTTTTAATTTCATGGGTCTTCAATAATTAAGGTATGGTAACTCTTGATTCTTGAATAACCTCTCATTCAACGAGTTGTATCAAAGATTTTCGAAAAGTGATTCAAAGACCAAAATTCCCAATTTTTAATCTAAACATGGGTCCCTTGTCAAACGAATTTTTAAATCATTCTATTGATGAATTAATGTGGAATTAAGGTTTTTAAGATAATTTTCAAAGGAATTCTTGAAGAACTCATGATCCCCAAATTCTCAAAAATTGGCCTATGATGTGGGTCTTTGTGAATATGATCCGTATTAGTGAAAATATGTTTAGATTAGATCTTGTGTTGTTTGGTCCACTTGTGGTCGCGGTGTTTACTTCTTGTCTATCTATGCATGATGAGTTCATGGCCTTGAAGGCAATAGATGTGAAGTGAATTGATGATTATGATGCATATGTTTATGAAGTTGTGCTATGAAGGTTATGTATGAAATCCTCACTGCTAGCATGATGTTTAAACTGTGTTGGTGATGAGGAGTAAAATGTGAATGATAATGTTAGTGATAAGGTGTGGTCTACATGATTGATTATGTTAAGTACTATTGTGGAATGACCCCTACCTATATGACCCATATATGAATGAGTGATCATATACATGTTAGGAGTACCTATTCAATGTTGAATGTGTCCTTGTATCCTATAATGAAGTATGGGTGTGTGGTCTAGAATCCCTAAAGGCTTTATATGTGAATTACTTTCGATTTGGGGACATTGTGAATGTGTTGTGATCCCTTGAAGGGAAGTGCACTCAATATCAATGATGTTGCTATTATGTCACTATGAGGACCAATATGCACACACACACACTCTACATGTATAGCTATGAATATTATGTGTAATGGCGTCTATTGAAAGGTTAACTCTTATATGCACCCTTACATCTTATAATGCATGCAAAGTGTATGATTAGCAAGGTATGAATATGTGTTGTATAAAGGTGTTTATGTGAAAGGCTTTCTCACATAAGTACACACACATGAATGAATGAATAAGGTTATGATAATCTAGTGAAAGTGAGTCTCTTGAAAGGTTTCCTCAATTGTACTCTAAACTAGACTATGTTATGAATATGGTATGACTATCTGAAAGGTCATTTTCACGTTATGTAGGTTCTGTGAAGAAAGGTCATTCTCACATTATGTAGGTTCTATGATGAAATGTCATTCTCATCTTAGAAACCTTTGAGCTATATGATATGAGGGATTAAGTCCCTAAAGCCTATTTTATGAACTAATGTTAAATAAAGTCTTAAAGATGTTTAAAAAGGGAGTTGGAACTTAGCACCGAGTGAACATGAAAAATGAGGTGGGAGCTTCACGTTTAGCAAGTTCGGCTTCCCATAAGATAACCTTCACATTTAGCAAGTCCGGGTTCCCAACATAGATGTTGTCTAATGAGATGGAAACCTCCACGCCTAGCAAGTATAGGTTTCTAATAGCAATCTCCTTGTTCCATAACTACGTGCCCTTGTAGGTCTTCGCTTAGTGGATCCACTAGATAGTTATTATGTATGTAGGTCCTACCTTGGCAAGTAGTACCCTCTCTTTTCTGTGTGGGAGTAGAACATCGGATTCCATGTAGCTCACATGGTTTATGTCAGTTATGGTAATTTTTCCTGAAAGTTAAGAAATGAACTAAGATAAGAATATGAACTCTAGTCATGATTTCTTGAAGAGTTACTTAGAGTAGGTACGACTATGGACCCTACTTATGCATTGCACAAGTGGACTCCAAGGGAGGTTATGATTAGGCTCTTTATGTAATGAAGTCTATGGTCTATGTATATTAATACGAAAACATGGTAAGGTTGACTTCACTTATGTCAAGACAAGAAGTATGATTCTGCATTTGAATTACACTTATGACTTCTTAATGGGTTTGCTTAGTATATGTGGGGCTATGGGACTCCATGTGTACATTGCACAAGTGACCTTGTGAAGGGGTCGTGAGGGTGGTTTACCTATGATATGAACTAAATAGGTTATGACTAATGATGTAGTTAATGAATGAGTCCTTACATGATGTTATGAAGTATGTTGGTTTTATGTCTAATGTTAAGTGAAGATGTTATGACTTGTTGAATACGATGTGCCTAGTCTATGGTGGCTTCCTAGGAACACTTGTTGTGAGTAGTATTATGGGATGCTACTTGCATATTGCACTAGTGTAACTTGGGGGTTGTCTTAGGTGATGGTTCCTATGTGAAGGCTATGTCTTATGGTGTGCTTATAACTCTATGAATATATGTGGTTGGGTTGATGAAGGCTATATGTAAGTTCACCCTTGGTAACCTTAAGGTGATACATTGCACCAGGTATTCCCTAAGGGTTGCTTGAGGAAAGGAGTTAAGATAAAGAGGATGGTAATGTATTGTATGCATTGAATGTGCCTAAAATGTTATAAGTGGCTCTATGAGCTATTATGAATGGTTTCCATGTGTATGACGATGTATGTGGTTTATTTTGTTCCTATTGTGCTAAATGTTCTTGAAGTTTCTCTAAAAAAGCATGATTCATGGTTTCCAACTAAATGTCCCTTTTAAAAGCATGTTTTTGCATGGTTATCATACTTAGTGCATTCTTGTACTCACACCATTCTTCTTCATCTTTTTACACCAAGTGTAGGTGGTGGTGGCTAAAGGGCCTTTTCTAGAAGATATGAGATTGGCTTACTATTCCCAAGTTCGGGTATGTCCTTAAAGATTCAAGGACCTTTATGTTCAAGAGTTTCCTCAATTTCAATGTACTAGATAGTAGTTTCTTCTGAATTGTAAGGGATGTGTCCCTCTTGTGTTGTAGTCGTGTTTTAAGATGGCTACCTTGAGACGTAGTACTCCGATTTTGTATTAAAGTTTTAAATGAGGTGACTTTTTAAGTCTTGTACTATTATGAAAATGTTTTAAATTCTCCGCTATTTTTCTATGATAAAAGCTATGACGAATGCTAAGGGCTTGTATAAGACCTTCGAGAGGTCGAATACACCGGTAACGGCTAGGGTCTGCTCTCGGGTCGTTATAGTTTGACCTTGAAAATAGGTCGGTTTGCCCATCGTGACCAACCAACTCCATATCTAAGGTCTTGACAGACGTCCACGAAATATTTTGGCTAAAATGACTTTAGAAATCTATATCACCAGAAGATCAAATCGGGGGGTTTACGAGCTCCGGGGATCGTTTGACCTTGAAAGTGGGTCAGTTTTCCCATCGGGACCAACCGGCTCCATAGCTAAGGTCTTGACAGAGGTCCACAAAATTTTTTGGCACTAATGATGTCGGAAATCTGGATCAACAAAAGATCCATTGACAATAGCACACGAAAATTGGCAAAACCTGTAATTTACCCGCGGCGGGAATCTTTTGACCTTGAAAGTGGTTGGTTTACCCATCGGGGTCAACAGACTACATAACTAAGGTATTGACAGACATCCAAAAAAATTTTGGGAAAAAATGACATCGGAAATCTGAACCACCAAAATATACATTTACTATAGCATACTAAAATCGACAAACCAGGGGGTTTACCGCTTTGGCGTTCATTTGAAAATGAAAATAGGCCGTTTTTCACATCTGGACCAACCGGCTCCATAACTAGGGTCTTGACGGACGTCCACAATTTTTTTGGCAAAAATGACGGTGAAATCTGGATCACCAAAAGATCCATGGACAATAGCACACAAAAATTGGCAAGACGGGTGGTTTACCCTCTCCGGGGATCGTTTGACCTTGAAAATAGCCGGTTTAACCATTGGGGCCAACCCGCTTCATAGCTAAGGTCTTGACGGATGTCCACGAAATATTTTGGCAAAAATGACATCGGAAATCTGGATCACCAAAAGATCCATGGACTATAGCACACGGAAATCGGCAGAATGGGGAGTTTACAGCTCCAGGGTTCGTTTGACATTGAAAATGGACCGATTTGCCCGTCAGGATCAACCGGCTGCATAGCTAAGGTCTTGATGGACGTACATGAATAATTTCGGTAAAAACAACTTCAGAAATTTGGATCAGTAAAAGATCCATGGACAATAGCACACGAAACCAACCAATTCCATAGAACGGGGGGTTTACCAACTCCGGGTATCGTTTGAACTTGAAAATGGGACGGGTTTCACATCGGAACCAACCAATTCCATAGATAAGCTCTTCACAGACATCCATGAAAATTTTTGGCAAAAATGACGTCAAAAATACGGATCACCAAAAGATCCATGGACTATAGCACACGAAAATCGGTAAAACGAGGGTTTACACACTCTGGTGATCGTTTGATCTTGAAAATTAGCTTGTTTACCAATCGAGACCAACCGACTCCATAGCTAAGGTCTTGATGGACATCCATAATTTTTTTAATCAAAAATAACGTCAGAAATCCGGATCACCAAAAGATCCACGGATTATAGCACACGAAAATTGGCAAAACGAGGGATTTACCCACCTCGGGGATCGTTCTACCTTAAAAATGGGCTTGTTTTCCCATCGGGACCAACTGACTCCATAGCTAAGGTCATGATGAACTTCCATGAAAAATTTTGGCACAAATGACGTCGAAAATTTGGATCACCAAAATATCCATGGAGTATAGCAAAAGAAAATTGGCAAAACTGGGGGTTTACCCGCTCCGTGGCTCGTTGGACCTTGACAATGGGATGGTTTGTTCGTCATGACCAAACGACTTCATATTTAAGGTTTTGATGGATGTCCACGAAAATTTTTGGCAAAAATGACGTCGGAAATCCAGATCACCAAAAAATCCATGGACTAGAGCACACGAAAATCGGCAAAACGGGGGGTTTACCTGCTCCGAAGCACATTTGACCATGAAAATAGGCCAATTTTCCCATCAGGACCAATTGGATCCTTAGCTAAGGTCTTGACAGATGTCCACAAACAATTTCGGCAAAAATGACGTCGGAAATCTAGATCACCAAAAGATCCATGAACTATAGCACATGAAAATTGGTAAAATGGGGGGCTTACGTAATCTGGGGGTCTTATGACCTTCAAAATGGACCGATTTGGCCGTCGGGACCAACCAGCTCCATAGATAAGTTCTTGAAGGACATCAACAAAAAATTTCAGCAAAAATGATGTTGGAAATCTGGATCACCAGAAGATCCATGGACTATAGGCACCTGAATGTTGACAAAACGAGGGGTTTACCCGTTCTGGGGATCGTTTGACCTTGAAAATGGGTCGGTTTTTCCGTCGGGACCAACCGACTCCATAGATAAGGTCTTGACGGATGTCCACAAAAAAGTTCGGCAAAAATGACGTAAAAAATCTGGATCACCAAAATATCCATGGACTATATAGTACACGAAAATTGGCAAAATAAGGGATTTACCCGTTCCGGAGATGGTTTGACCTTGAAAATGGGTCAGTTTTCACGTTGGGACCAACCGGCTCTATAGCTAAGGTCTTGACAAAGTCCACAAAAAATTTTGGTAAAAATGACGTCGTAAATCCGGATCACCAAAAGATCCATAGACTATAGCACACGAAAATTGGTAAAATGGGGGATCATTTGACATTGAAAATAGCCGATATGCTGGTCGGGACTAACCGACTCCATAACTAAGGTCTTGATGGACGTCCACAAAAATTTTGGCAAAAAAGACGTCGAAAATCTGGATAAACAAAAAATCCATTGACTATAGCACACGAAAATCAATAAAACGGAGGATTTACCCACTCCGGGGCTCATTTGACAATGAAAATGGGCCGGTTTGCCCGTCTAGACCAACAATCACCATAGCTAAGCTCTTGACGGACATCCATGAGAATATTCGGCAAAAATGATGTCAGAAATCCACATTACCAAAAGATCCATGTACTATAGCACATGAAAATCAGCAAAACAGGGGGTTTTAACACTCTGGGGATCATTTAACCTTGAAATTGGGCCGGTTTTCCCGTCCGTACCAATCGGCTCCATACCTAAGATCTTGATGGACGTCTATGAAAATTTTTGGTAAAAATGACGTCGAAAATCTGGATCACCAAAAGATCTATGGACTAGCACACGAAAATTGGCCAAACGGTGGTTTTACCCTCTCCGAGGATAGTTTGACCTTGAAAATGGGCCGGTTTTCCCGTCAGGACCAACCAGCTCCATATCTAAGGTCTTGATGGATGCCCATGAAATTTTTTAGCAAAAATGACGTCAGAAATCTGAATCACCCAAAGATACATTTACTATAGCACACGAAAATCGACAAAAGAGGGGATTTACCCGCTTCAGCGTTCATTTGAAAATGAAAATGGGCCGTTTTTCCTGTCTGGACCAACCGACTCCATAGCTAAGGTCTTGACGGACATCAACAATTTTTTTTGGCAAAAATGACGGTGGAAATCTAATCACCAAAAGATCCATGGAAAATAGCACACGAAAATTGGCAAAACGGGTGGTTTACCCGCTCTCGGGATCGTTTGACCTTGGAAATGGCCGGTTTACCCATTTGGGCCAACTGGCTTTATAGCTAAGGTCTTGACGGATGTCCACGAAATATTTTGTCAAAAATGACATTGCAAATCCGGATCACCAAAAGATTCATGGACTATAGCACATGAAAATCGGCAGAATGGGGAGTTTACACGCTCCAAGGTTCGTTTGACCTTGAAAATGGGCCGGTTTGCCTGTCAGGATCAATCGGCTCCATAGCTAAGGTCTTGACGGACGTACATGAATAATTTCAGTAAAAACGACTTCGAAAATCTGGATCAGTAAAAGATCCATGGATTAGCACACGAAAATCGGCAAAACGGGGGGTTTACCCACTCCGGGTATCGTTTGACCTTGAAAATGGGCCGATTTTCTCATCGGAACCAACCAACTCCATATCTAAGCTCTTGACAGACATCCATAAAAACTTTTGGCAAAAATGACGTCGAAAATACGGATCACCAAAAGATCCATGGACTATAGCACACGAAAATCGACAAAACGAGGGTTTACACGCTTCGGTGATTATTTGACCTTGACAATTAGCTTGTTTATCCATTAGGACCAACCGACTCCATAGCTAAGGTCTTGATGGACATCCACAAAATTTTTTTGGCAAATATGACGTCAGAAATCCAGATCACCAAAAGATCCATGGATTATAGCACACAAAAATTGGCAAAACGAGGGATCTACCCACTTCGAGGATTGTTTTACCTTAAAAATGGGCTTGTTTTCCCATCGGGACCAACTAGCTTCATAGCTAAGGTCATGATGGACTTCCACAAAAACTTTCGTCAGAAATTTGGATCACCAAAATATCCATGGACTATAGCACAAGAAAATTGGTAAAACTGGGGGTTTACTGGCTCCGTGGCTCGTTAGACCTTGACAATGGGATGGTTTGTTCATCGTGACCAAACGACTTCATAGCTAAGGTTTTGACGGATGTCCACAAATTTTTTTTGCAAATATGACGTTGGAAATCCAGATAACCAAAAAATCTATGGACTAGAGCACACGAAAATTGGCAAAATGGGGGGTTTACCTGCTCCTGGGCATATTTGACCTTGAAAATAGGTCAGTTTTCCCGTCAGGACCAATTGGATCCTTAGCTAAGGTCTTGACAGACGTCCACGAATAATTTGGCAAAAATAACGTAAGAAATCCGGATCACCAAAACATCCATGGACTATATAGCACACGAAAATTGGCAAAACAGGGGGTTTATCCGCTCTGAGGATCGTTCGACCTTGAAATTGGGATGGTTTTCCTGTTGGGACCAACTGGCTCCAAATCTAAGGTCTTGACGGATGTCCACGAAAATTTTTGACAAAAATGACGTCGGAAATATGTATCACCAAAAGATCCAGGGATTATAGCACAACAAAATCAACAAAACTAGGGGATTAACCCTCTCCGGGGCTCATTTGACCTTGACAAGGGGCCGGTTGACCTGTCGATACCAACCGGCTCCATATCTAAGGTATTGACAGACGTCCACGAATAATTTGGCAAAAATAACTTCAGAAATCCTAATCACCAAAAGATCCATGGACTATATAGCACACGAAAATTGGCAAAACGGAGGGTTTATTCACTCCGAGGATCGTTTGACCTTGAAATTGGGATGGTTTGTCCGTTGGGACAAACTGGCTCCAAAGCTAAGGTCTTGATGCATGTCCATGATAAATTTGGGCAAAAATGATATCGGAAATCTGGATAACCAGAAGATCCAGAAACTATAGCACAACAAAATCACCAAAACTAGGGGTTTAACCCTCTTCGGGGTTCGTTTGACCTTGACAAGGGGCCGGTTTACCTGTCGAGACCAACCGGCTCCATATCTGAGGTCTTGATAGACATCCACGAAATATTTCGGCAAAAATGATGTCGGAAATCCAGATCACCAAAAAATCCATGTACTGTAGCACATGAAAATCGGCAAAACGGGGGGTTTACCTGCTCCGAGGCACATTTGAACTTGAAAATAGGCCAGTTTTCCCGTCAGGACCAATTGGATCTTTAGCTAAGGACTTGAAGGATGTCCACAAAAAATTTTGGCAAAAATGACGTCAAAAATCTGGATCACCAAAAGATGCATGAACTATAGCACACGAAAATTGGTAAAACGGGGACCTTACGTACTCCGGGGGTCTTATGACCTTCAAAGTGGGGCGATTTGGCCGTCGGGACCAACCGACTCCATAGATAAGTTGTTGAAGGACATCAACAAAAAATTTCAGCAAAAATGACGTTGGAAATCTGGATCACCAGAAGATCCATGGACTATAGGAACATGAGAGTCGACAAAACGAGGGGTTTACCCGTTTCAGGGATCGTTCGACCTTGAAAATGGGCCGGTTTGCCCGTCGGGACCAACCGGCTCCATAGTTAAGGTCTTGACGGATATCCACAAAAAAGTTCGGCAAAAATGACGTAAAAATCTGGATCACCAAAATATCCATGGACTATATAGCACACGAAAATTGGCAAAATAAGGGATTTACCCGCTCCGGAGATTGTGTGACCTTGAAAATGGGTCAGTTTTCACGTCGGGACCAACCGACTCTATAGCTAAGGTCTTGACAGAGACTAAATTTTTTTTTGGCAAAAATGACGTCGAAAATCCAGATCACCAAAAGATCCATGGACTATATAGCACACGAAAATTGGTAAAATTGGGGGTTTACCCGATTCGGGTATTATTTGACATTGAAATTGGCCGGTTTGCTGGTAGGGACCAATCGACTCCATAACTAAGGTCTTGATGGACGTCCACAAAATTTTTGGCAAAAAAGACGTCGAAATTTTGGATAAGCAAAATATCCATTGACTATAGCACATGAAAATCAGCAAAACGGGGGATTTACCTGCTCCGGGGTTTTTTTGACCATGAAAATGGGCCAGTTTGCCAGTCTAGACCAACGACCTCCATAGCTAAGGTCTTGACGGACATCCATGAGAATATTCGGCAAAAATGATGTCGGAAATCAGCATTACCAAAAGATCCATGTACTATAGCACATGAAAATCAGCAAAATATGGGGTTTTAACGGTCCAGGGATCATTTGACCTTGAACCTGGGCCGATTTTCCCATCCGTACCAACTAGCTCCATACCTAAGATCTTGATGAACGTCCATGAAAATTTTTGGCAAAAATGACGTCAGAAATCTGGATCACCAAAAGATCCATGGACTAGCACACGAAAATTGGCAAAACGGGGGGTTTACCCTCTACGGGGATAGTTTGACCTTGAAAATGGGCCGGTTTTCATTCAGGACCAACCAGCTCCATAGCTAAGGTCTTGACGGATGCCCATGAAAATTTGTGGAAAAAATGACGTCGAAAATCTGAATCACCTAAAGATACATTTACTATAGCACACGAAAATCGACAAAACAGGGGGTTTACCTGCTTCGGCGTTCATTTGAAAATGAAAATGGGCCGCTTTTCCCGTCTAGACCAACCGGCTCCATAGATAAGGTCTTGACGGACGTCCTCAATTTTTTTTGGCAAAAATTACGGTGGAAATCTGGATCACCAAAAGATCCATAGACAATAGCACACGAAAATTGGCAAAATGGGTGGTTTACCCACGCCGGGGATCGTTTGACCTTGAAAATGGGCGGTTTACCCATTGGGGCCAATCGGTTTCATAGCTAAGGTCTTGACGGATGTCCACGAAATATTTCGGCAAAAATGACATCGGAAATTCGGATAACCAAAAGATCCATGGACTATAGCACATGGAAATCGGCAGAATTGGGAGTTTACACGTTCCAGGGTTTGTTTGACTTTGAAAATGGGCCGGTTTGCCTATCAGGATGAACCGACTCCATAGCTAAGGTCTTGACGGACATACATGAATAATTTTGATAAAAACAACTTCGGAAATCCAGATTAGTAAGAGATCCATGGACTATAGCACACAAAAATCGGCAAAACGGGGGGTTTACCCACTTCGGGTATCGTTTGACCTTGAAAATGGGCCGATTTTCCCATTGGAACAAACCAACTCAATAGCTAAGCTGTTGACAGACATCCACCTAAATTTTTGGCAAAAATGACATCGAAAATACGGATCACCAAAAGATCCATGGACTATAGCACACGAAAATCGGCAAAACGAGGGTTTACCCGCTCCGGGGATTGTTTGACCTTGAAAATTGGCCTGTTTGCCCATCAGGACCAACCAGCTCCATAGCTAAGTCTTGATGGATGTACATGAGAAGTTTTGGCAAAAATGACGTCAGAAATTCAGATCACCAAAAGATCTGTGGACTATAGCACACAAAAATTGGCAAAAAAGGGGATTTACCCACTCTCGGGATCGTTTGACGTTGAAAATGAGCCAATTTTCCCGTAGGGACCAACTGGCTCCATAACTAAGCTCTTGACGAAAGTCCACGAAAACTTTCAGCAATAATGACAACGAAAATTTGGATCACCAAAAGATTCATGGACTATAGTACACGAAAATCTGCAAAACGGGGGGTTTACCCGCTCCGTGGCTCATTTGACCTTGACAATAGGCCGGTTTGCTCGCCATGACCAACCAACTTCATAGCTAAGGTTTTGACGAACGTCCTCAAAAATTTTTTGAAAAAATTACGTCGGAAATTTGGATCACCAAAAGATCCATGGACTAGAGCACACGAAAATTGGCAAAACTGGGTGTTTACCTGCTCCGGGGCTATTTTCCCTTTAAATATTTGCCGGTTTTCCCATCAGGACCAATAGACTCCATAGCTAAGGTCTTGACAGACCCACAAATAATTTGGCAAAAATGACGTCAAAAATCTGGATCCCCAAAAGATCCATGGACTATAGCACATAAAAATCGGCAAAACGGGGGGTTTATCCACTCCGAGGCTTGTTTGACCTTGAAAATGGGCCGGTATGCCCGTTGGGACCAATCGACTCTATAGCTAAAATGACATCAGAAATCTGGATCACTAAAAGATCTAGAGACTATAGCACAATAAAATCAGCAAAACTAGGGGGTTTACCCTCTCCGGGGTTCGTTTGACCTTGACAATGGGCCGGTTTGCCCGTCAGGACCAATCGACTTTATAGCTAAGGTCTTCAGGAACGTCCACAAATAATTTCGACAAAACTGACATCAGAAATCCGAATCACCAAAAGATACATGGACTATAGCACACGAAAATCAACAAAATGAGGGGTTTACCCGTTTTGGGGATTATTTGACCTTGAAAATAGCCCATTTTACCCGAAGCGACCAATTGAATCCAAAACTAAGTTCTTGACGGACGTCCACAAAAAATTTCAGTAAAAATGACATTGGAAATCTGGATCACCAAAATATCCATGGACTCTAGCCCACGAAAATTGGCAAATCGGTTGGGTCTACCCATTCCGGGGATCCTTTGACATTGAAAAGGGGCCGGTTTACCCGTTGGGACCAATCGGCTTCATAAATAAGGTATTGGCGAACGTCCACAAAATATTTCGATAAAAAATGATGTCAAAAATCTAGATCACCGTAAGATCCATGGACTATAGCACAAGAAAATCGGCAAATAAGGGGGTTTACCCACTCTGGGGTTCGTTTGACCTTGAAAATGAGTTGGTTTACCTATCGGGACCAACCAGATCCAAAGCTAAGGTCTTGACAGTCGTCCATAGAAAATTTCGGCAAAAATGAAGTCAAAATTCACCAAAAAATCCATAGACTATGAACACGAAAATCGACAAAATGAGGGGCTTACCCTCTCCGGGGATTGTTTGACCTTTAAAATGGGTCGGTTTGCCCGTTTGGACCAATCGGTTCCATATCTAAGGTCTTGACGGACGTCCATGAAAAGGTTCAGCAAAAATGACATCGGTAATACGGATCACCAAAAGATCTATGGACTATAGCACACGAAAATTGGCCAAATGGGGGGTTTACCCGCTCTGGGGATCGTTTGACCTTTAAAATGGGCCGGTTTTTCCGTCTAGACCAACCGGCTACATAGCTATGGTCTTGACGGATGTCCACGAAAATTTTTGGCAACAAAGACACCGGAATTCCGAAACACCAAAAGATTCATGGATTATAGCACACAAAAATTGGCAAAACGGGGAGTTTAGCCGCTCCGGGGATCGTTTGACCTTTAAAATGGGCCGATTTGCCCGTCTAGACAAACCGACTCCATAACTAAGGTCATGACGGACGTACACAAAAAAATTCATAAAAATGAAGTCGGAAATCCAGATCACCAAAAGATCAATGGACTATGGCACACGAAAATCGACAAAATAAAGGGTTTACTCGCTCCGTGGATCGTTTGACCTTGAAAATGGGCTTTTTTTCCCATCGAGACCAACCGGCTCCATAAATAAGGTCTTGACAGACATCCACGAAATATTTTGGCAAAAATGACGTTAAAAATCTGGAACACCAATAGATCCATGGACTATAGAGCATGAAAATTGGCAAAATAGGGGGTTTACCCGCTCCGGGGATCGTTCGACCTTGAAAATGGGGCAGTTAGCCTGTTGGGACCAACCGGGTCCATAACAAAGCTCTTGACGGACGTCCACGAAAAATTTTGGCAAAAAAGACATCGGAAATCTGGATCACCAAGAGATCCATGGACTATAGCACACGAAAATTGGTAAAACGGTGGGTTTATGTGCTCTGAGGGTCTTTTGACCTTCAAAATGGGCCAGTTTCCCCATCGGGACCAACCGGCTCCATATATAAGTTCTTCATGGATGTCTATGAAAAATTTCAGCCAAAATGACGTTGGAAATCTGGATCACCAAATGATCCATGTACTATAGCACACGAAAGTCGACAAAATGGGGGGTTTACTCGTTTCGGGGATCGTTTGACTTTGAAAATGGGACCGTTTACCCTTCGGGGCCAATTAGCTCCATAGGTAATGTCTTGACGGACGTCCACAAAAAGGTTCGGCAAAAATGATGTGAGAAATCCGGATCACCAAAATATCCATGGACTATATATAGCACACGAAAATTGGCAAAATGGGGGTTTTGCCCGCTCCGGGTATTGTTTGACCTTTAAAATGGGCCGGTTTGCCCGTCTGGACCAGTCGGCTCCATAGCTTAGGTCTAAATGGATTTCCACGAAATTTTTTGGTAAAAATGACCTAAGAAATCTGGATCACCAAATGATCTATGAACTATATCACACGAAAATTAGTAAAACGGGGGGTTTAGCCACTCCAAGGATCGTTTGACCTTTAAAATGGACCGGTTTTCCCGTCTGGACCAACCTGCTCCATTTCTAAGGTCTTGACGGACGTCCACGAAAAGTTTCAGTAATACAGATGTCGAAAATCCGGATGACCAACAGATCCATGGAGTGTAGCACACGAAAATCGATAAAATGAGAGGTTTACACGCTCCGGGGCTCGTTTGACCTTGAAAATAGGTTGGTTTGGCCGTTCGGACCAACCGGCTCCATAGATAAGGTCTTGCCAACATCAATAAAAATTTCGGCAAAAATGACGTCGGAAATCAGGATCACCAAAAGATCAATGGTATAGCATACAAAAATTCGCCAAAACGAACGATTCACCCGCTCTAGGGCTCGTTTGACCTTAAAAATGGCCTAATTTGGCCATCGGAACCAACCGGCTACATAGCTAAGGTCTTGACAGACGTCCACAAAAATTTTTGGTAAAAATGTCATCGAAAATCCAGATCAGCAAAAGATCCAAGCACTATAGCACACGAAAATCGGCAAAATAGGGTGTCTACTTGCTTCGGGGAACATTGGGCATTGAAAATGGGCCTGTTTGCCCGTTGGGACCAATCGGCTCCATAGCTAAGGTCTTGATGGACGTCCACAATTTTTTTTTGGCAAAAATGAGGTCGGTAATCTGGATCACCAAAAGATCAATGGACTATAGAAAACAAAAATTGGCAAAACGGGGGTTTTATCTGCTCCCAGGATAGTTTGACCTTGAAAATGGGTCGGGTTTCTCGTCGGGACCAATCGGCTCCATAGCTATGGTCGTGATGGATGTCCAAGAAACATTTCGTAAAAATGACATCGAAAATTCAGTTCACCAAAAGATTCATAGACTATAGCACACGAAAATTGGCAAAATGAGGGGTTTACCCGCTTCGTGGATCGTTTGACCTTAAAAATAGGTTGGTTTGCCCATCGAAACCAACCGACTCCATATCTAAGGTCCTGACAGATGTCCACGAAATATTTTGGCAAAAATGATGTCAGAAATTTGGATGACCAAAAGATCGATGGACTATAGCACACGAAAATCTCTAAAACGGGGGGTTTACATGCTCCGGAGTTCTTTTGACCTTCAAAATTGGTCGGTTAACCCGTCGAGACCAACCAGCTCCATAGATAAGTTGTTGAAGGACGTCCACAAAAAATTTGACCAAAATGACGTTGGAAATCCAGATCACCAAAAGATCCATGGACTATATAGCACACGAAAATCGACAAAACGGGGGGTTTACCCGTTACGGGGCTCGTTTGACCTTTAAAATGGGATGGTTTGCCAATCGGGACCAACCAGCTCTATATCTAAGATCTTGACGGACGTCCATGAAAAAGTTGGGCAAATATGACGCAAGAAATCTGGATCACCAAAAGATTCATGGACTATATAGTACACGAAAATAGGCAAAATGGGGGTTTACCAGCT
>JAJOOJ010001213.1:0-55707 GCA_029582625.1 Solanum boliviense | reverse complement strand
TTATTTTTATCTTGAAAAAATAATAGTGTGTTATTTGTACAGATTGAGTAAGGAAAGTTCTTGAAAAGATGTATGGAGGCGAGCAACATTTCGGTTTGACGAATTGCCGATGAGTTCGGCGCACCCAATCAGTCCTACCATTTGACGCAATACATCTTAAAGGTTGAGTCTGTAAAACTTGGTGGAGTATGAATTTTGTCGGTGCATCGCCAATCCAATTGGCGATCTTGATAAAGACCGCCAATGCATTGCTCATTTGAACTGAAAACTCTGTTGTATTGGGTGAGGACATTGGATATTCGGCATTTCGCCTGGTGATTGAGCGAGATCAACTGACATCGCCGAAGGAGCAGAAACTGGATGGTCACAAGCCACAGGTTTAAAAGTTCCACTTCATTCACTTTCTTTCACTTTGTGCCTTTTCACAAACTCACACTCACACTTTAGCAGTTATATTTCTCACATATTTAGAGTATTTTACGTGTCAAATTGTGCTCAGATTAAGATCATATTGCTACCTAGCAAGCTAGTACTATCTAATTCGGCATCAAAGGTTGGTAATCAAACTCCTCAGTTATTTGATCAGACTTTTTACTCATTTGCATAATCACTGACAGTAGAAAATCTCTGTTGAGTCTCTAAGTCACTAGGATTGGTTGTAATATTGATTAAGTCTTGATACTTTCGATATGATTTAAGGGACTACCACTTAGCTTTTCTTTGAAGTGAACTGTTTAGCGGTGAGAATAGACGTTTCTTTTGGTTTTCATTGAAATCAAATTATATAAGCCTAAGTTGCACTATCTGGGGTTGCATGGTGAAATTTGAAAGGATGGGTTGAAACTAGACACGTTGGGCTGATCGGCGAGATGAACAAAATTTGTTGAACTGTTCGACGGTTCGCCTAACGTCCCCCTTTCACCTTTAGCTTAATACTTTATGTATTAATAAATCTTTGACTTTCAGCGGTCAATTTAATTATCAATGTATTCGGTGACTCGCCGAAAGACCCCTTGCTTGCCCTTTGTCTGCACCCTTGTATAAGTTGTACGTCTATTTCAACGATTGGCCTAACATGATAAGTACTTCACCAATTAGCTTGGAAAAATGATTCCACGGCCAGAAACACCCTTTCTCTCCGGTTTGAAATGATATCTAACTTATCCTCAAAATCTTTGCAGTAATGGCTAGTACAAAAGTTGTAGGGAGAAATGATCCACCTAGGCACATAAGGGCACGAGAGTTCAAGAAAGAAGAAAAGAGAGTAGAGCTAGCCAGACAAAGGAAATATACCAATGAAGCTAGTGCAAAGAGATGAATTCACATCAACCCTAATGTGCCTTCATAGGGTCAAAGTTTTGTTAATGCAATACGGGCCTTCGGAGTAGCTCAGGAGATATATCAGATGATTGCAGCTAATCTTGCTTCAGAGGCCAAGGCAGAGGCAAACAATACTCTGGGTATTGATTACCAAACAAATGAAGCGACGTATTAGCCAAGATCACCTCTTTACCTCCCACTCTGTATTATTATATTTTCTACTTTTTGATTCCTATTACTTGCATTTGACGACAAATGATCTTATTTGTGGTGGGGTGAGGCCCACCTTATTTTGCTTGCTTCGGATATTCGTGTTTTGAATACATTTGGGTTGTCTGTTTATAATTGTGTTAAATACTGCTTTTTCTGTGGATGTTTTAGCTTGTGTCTCCATTTACTTTTAATTGCAAAATGATTTTGACCCTTTCTAAAAAGTTTAAATTTTTTGCACATTTTTGCCACCCCTCGTGAGTCGAATGTGGCTGTTCTTTTGCAAACATTTAAGTCTCGGTTTCTATCAATACCGATGAGTTGAATAGTGCTCTCAATTGAATGAACATGAATGTATGGCTATGATGAGGCCAAATAAAGTCGCATAGACAATATGTGTACTCTTTGCATCTCGTTGTGACTAGTCATTTATCGAATGAATTTTCTTGTTATGACCGTTGCACACTAGTGAAAGTCTGTAGTCTTGCTTAACTTAAGTGTCGATGCCTTGTGTGATTAGCTTGCTTTGATCCATGCATGAATAAACCTAAAATTTGCCTTGTTAGTCTAATTGATTTAGAAAGGCGTCCTCTTGATATGATCTTAGGCAACTTTAAAGACTGTAAGCCAAATTAGACATATATCTCTTTTGTGGCCTACCCATGAGTGTGTGAAACTCTTTTGAACACCCTTTGAGTCTTACCTTTCTTTGGAAGAACCTTGATGAACCCTAGACCCCACTTGACCCACTACCTTTAACCCTCTTAATTTCTGGTTTAGTGAATAGCCAACTTAGGCCAAAAACATAAGTTGGGGTTGTGGTGAAAAGGAAAAGGAGAAGTCAAGAAGTGCAGGAAAAGTCCCCCCAAACCCAAGGTGTTGCAGAACAGTGGAAACCCCTTCAATTAAAAAAAAAAGTGGAATAAGGTATGAAGGGAATCGGGTTTCCAAGCAATCCATGAAGATGAATAAACAGGTGATTTAGAAGCATTAGAAAAAGAATTGATAAAGGAGGAGAAGGGAATGCCTTGAGAACACCACATCCCACAAGGAAAGAGCCATTGAGCCTAAATGACCATACCTTTGCACTCACCCCCATTACAAGCATTAGAAAGACCTTTTTGATCTTGAGTAAGCCGAATCAAAAGTTGATTGGAAAATAAGGGCAAACCTATGGGTGAAAACATGCATTGTGTTCCTCTTTTAGAGTGTGAGCGTTGTATCTGATTCCTGATCTTGAATTGATTAACCTCTTTGTGTGAATATGGAATCATTCTTCATGTGAGAATATTTAGATACTTTTTGTCGAGCTTGAACTCACACAAGTAGCAAGTACTGCGAGCATGAGAATCTCTGGTAATGGTGTGTCACAACTTGAATCTTTGAGTGCACAATTGATCTTTGCATAAGTAATTTGAATCTTGTTGTGTATGTTCATGATTGAGTCTTGTGCAACAGTGTTTGAGACACCCTTTTTGAACGGCTGAACTTGAGTTTGCTTGAGGACAAGCAAAAGTCTAAGTTGGGGGTGTTGATGAGTCCACAAATTGGACTCATTTAGGGCTTTATTTTGATAAGAATAGTGTCCTCGAATGCTTATTTTGTTTAAATATCTGATGAAAACTCTTAAGTTTCAGTTATTTGAAGTATTAGTGAAATCATGGACACTTAGGTGTAAAAAGGAACAAAAAGGCTAAAAAGAACGATGAAGCTGAAGCCTGAGCATCGCCAAGCACACTTGGCGATTCGCCAAAGGGATTTACTCATCTCTTTGTTCCAGTACGCGAAGTCCTGAAAGAGAAGGATCAAAAAGGCGATGAAAGGAGCAGTCGGTGCTTTGACTAATAGTTTCGTGAAGCAGTACAATACCTCCCAATGGTCCAGAACATGACGGTGTTGAAGGAGAGCATGAAACGACGATGAGACCGACGAAGGGCGAATCGTCAAAGTTATTCGGCGACATCGACTAATTTCACCAAAAGATCCGCCAACACTATTTTCTGAAGTCTATAAATACTGAATTTATTATTATTTTTAAGTGTGGAACTTTTATTTTTAATTTCCATAATAGAATAGTACTTTTTAGATATTTTCTCTCAAGTTTGGAAAGGGGTTTTGGGAACTTGAAGAAAGGAGTTCATCTTCCCCAAGTTGGAAGTGGGTCTTCTCTATTCTTCTTCCTTTGCTTAAATTAAGGTTTAATTTCTTAGACCCATTTGATTTTACTATCATGCTAAGTATTTTGTTATTTCTTGATATGTGGCTAAAACCCCCCATTCAAGGGGTGTGATTTAGCAAATATTTGTTGATATTATTGTTGGGTCTTGCTTGCTGATAGGTTAGATGTAGTTTAATGGTGATTTCACCTAGTGATTGTGGTTTAATCTAAAGGGTTTGTAGTTGCAAATACAAAGCCACTCATGTGTTTTCGGCTTGCCTGAGAGGGAGGTCGCGAAACCAAAACCACTAGACTGATGGCCTAAGGAGTGGGTTGACATGAGGTTCAACCTGATAGGGTGAGCCCTAGTCCCATATCCTAACACTCAGTTCGAGAGAGTGCGATGGTAAGGCGTAGGCTGGTGTTCATGCGGCAAATGGGTGTCTGAGAGAACGCATTTGAAACGGGGTAAGTTGCCCGAGAGGGAACTTATTTCCATTTAAAGCTTAGCCTAGTCACTATTATCTTACAAATTTCTTGTCAAAAGCATGTACCCAACTATTTATCTCAACTTGTATTGCAGTCACACCCCAAGAATATTTCCCCATACTTGATTTTCTTGTTAATTTTTGCTGCTTTTACTACTTGTAACAAAAACCCCAAAATCGATATTTGACACTTTCGTGTCACCCCTTTTATTTACTATGTTTCTGTTGGTTAATGTCTTTAGCTATGACTAGTTAGAGCTAAATTTTATTTTTCTATCAATTCTCAAGACCACTTCTTTGGGACACGACCCCAACCTTTAGTTGGGTTACTATACTATCGACGATCGTAGACACTCATACCGTAGGTTAGTGTCGTTAGTCATGATAAGCATCAAAATGACACCGCTGCCAGGGAGTGGTGCTATTTGAGATTTTTTGTTCTTCTTAGTTGTAGTTCACTAATTTAATTTTTAGTTTTGTTCTGTTGATTGTGTAAACATTTCAGAAAACATGAGTGCTAACGGTAGTAACAGGAGCCAAGTGGGTCTTCAGGACGACAATGGTAACCTCAACAATGTCCAAGAGCCCAACATTAATGATCCACATCTCATGGGAGGTTTCGGAGCCATCTGTCTACCTCCAGTAGGGGGAAATGCGGTGTTCCACATAACAAGCACCATGTTGCAAATTTTTCAACTAAAAAGACTTTTCAGTGGATTGGCTCATGAGGACCCACATGAGCATCTTCAAAACTTCATGGATGTATGTGGACCTTTCTAGTTCAAGAATATCTCTCAGGATTAAGTTCGATTAAGACTATTCCCTTTCTCATTGATGGGGTTGTCTTGCAAGTGGTTAGCTGAATTACCATGAAATTCAATCACTTCATGGGAGGAGCTGGTCACTGCATTTAATGTGCAATTTTTCCCTCCCTCGAAGATGATGACCATTCAGGATAACATCCAAAGCTTCAAACGTCTGAATGGAGAGCCTCTTCACGAAACTTGGCTCCGGTTTAAGAAATTGGTCTTACAATGCCCGACCCATGGTCTACTTGAAAATGTGCTCCTTCAATACTTTTACCGGAGTCTAGACTCAGTGAACAAAGGTGTAGTTGACCAAGTCTCGCCCGGAGGCTTAATGCAACAACCATACGCAGTAGCAGCATAACTTCTTGATGGGATGACAACCATCAATAGGGAGTGGTACACTCGCAAGGACTAGGTCTCACCGGTCACATTTCAGCCATCCAAGGAACAGGTTGAAAAAGATAATAAGAGACACCAAAACATGGCCAAGATCATGACGCAGCTTGACATTTTATCTAAAAATGTCATAGGGGCTGGTGCCCGTGGTGTCAATGTTGTTGGAGTCGGGGGTGCGAATCATAAGGAGATGAAGTTTCAAGCCATGTATAATGAGGAAATAAATTTCCTAGCTACCAAGGCGGGGGCTACTGTTCAAACTATCTAAGGCAGGGTGGTAATCAAGGATGGGTTAGAGACGAAGGCTGGAAGGATCGATACCATGAATGCTGGGACCGTAATCCAAACAAGAAGGATGGGGAGAAGGATAGATATGTGCCTCCCCAGAAGTGTCAGAAGCCCAAGGATTCGGAAGTTGGTAGGTCTGAGGATATGCTCTCGCGTATCCTAAACAAAGTTGAAGGGTCAGACAAAATGCTAAAAGGTATGAAAGAAGACGTGTTTACCCTCAGCCAGACTGTCACCTCTCATTCAGTTTCAATCAAACAGTTAGAAACCCAAATGGGTCATATCTCATCTCATCTTAATCCGAGACAACATGAAAGTTTGCCTAGTGACAATATGGCTAACCCAAAGAGTGAGGTCTTAAGGTTAACTTATGTCGTGCCGCGACGTTAACTAAGACGATGTTTGGAAGGCAACCCAAAATCATTTACTAATTTTATTTTAATCTTGATAAAATAATAGTGTGTTGTTTGTACGGATTGAGTAAAGAAAGTGCTTAAAAAGATGTATGGAGGCGAGCAATAGTCAGCTTGGTGGATCACCGATGAGTTTGGCGAACCCAATCAGTCCTACCATTTGACGCAATACAACTTAGAGGTTGAGTCTGTAAAACTCGGCGGAGTATGAATTTTGTCGGTCAATCGCCAATCCAATTGGTGATCTCGATAAAGACCGCCAATGCATTGCTCATCTGAACTGAAAACTCTTTTATATTGGGCAAGGACATTAGATATTCGGCGTTTCGTCGAGTGATTGAGCATTATTGACTGACATCGCCGAATGAGCAGAAACTGGATGGTCACAAGCCACAGGTTTAAAAGTTCCACTTCATTCACGTTCTTTCACTTTGTGCATTTTCACAAACTCACACTCACACTTTAGCAGTTATATTTGTCGCATTTTTAGTGTATTTTACATGTCAAATTGTGCTCGAATTAAGATCACTTTGCTGCCTAGCAAGCAGTACTATCTAATTCGGCATCAAAGGTTGGTAATCAAACTCCTCAGTTATTTGATCAGACTTTTTACTCATTTGCATAATCACTGATAGTAGAAAACCTCTGTTGAGTCTCTGAGTCACTGGGATTGGATGTATTATCGATTAAGACGTGATACTTTCTACGTGATTTAAGGGACTACCACTTAGCTTTGCTTTGAAGTGAACTGATTAGCAGTGAGAATAGAAGTTTCTTTGGGTTTTTGTTGAAATTGAGATATATAAGCGTAAGTTACACTTCTGGGGTAGCGGGGTGAGATTGAAAGGATGGGTTGAAACCAGACACATTGGGCTAATCGACGAGATGAACGAAATCTGTTGAACTGTTCGGCAGTTCGCCTAACGTCCCCCTTTCGCCTTTAGCTGAATACTTTATGTATTAATCAATCATTGACTTTCAACGATCAGTTTGATTCGCAAAATGTATTCGGCGACTCACCGAAAGAACCCTTGCTCGGCCTTTATTTGCACCTTTGTATCAGTTGTACATCACTTTCAATGATTTCCCTAACAGGATAAGTACTTTGCCAACTAGCTTGGCAAAGTGATTCCACACCCAGAAACACCCTTTCTCTCCGATTTGAAATGATATCTAACTTATCCTCGAAGTCTTTGCAGTAATGGCTAGAACAAAAGTTGTAGGGAGAAATGATACACCTAAGCACATAGGGGCACGAGAGTTCAAGAAAGAAGAAAAAAGAGAAGAGCTAGCCAGACAAAGGAAATATACCAATGAAGCTAGAGCAAAGAGACGAATTCCCATCGACCCTAATGTGCCTTCATGGGCTCAAAGTTTTGTTGATGCAATACTGGCCTTCGGAGCAGCTCAGGATATATATCTGATGATGGCAGCTAATCTTCCTACAGAGGCCAAGGCAGATGTAAACAATACTCTGGGTATTGATGCCCAGACGGATGAAGTGACCTATTAGCCAGGATCACCTCTTTACCTCCCGCTTTGTCTTATTATATTTTCTACTTTTGGATTCCTATTACCTGCATTTGAGGACAAATGGTCTTATTCGTGGTGGGGTGAGGCCCACCTTGTTTTGCTTGTTTTGGATATTCTTATTTTGAATATATTTGGGTTGTCTGTTTATAATTGTGTTAAATACTGCTTTTTCTGTGGATGTTTGAGCTTATGGCTCCGTTTAATTTTAATTGCAAAATGATTTTGACCTTAATTGCAAAATGATTTTGACCCTTCCGAAAATTTTTAATTTTTTCGCACATTTTTGCCACCCCTCGTGAGTTGAATGTGGCTGTTCTTTTGCAAAAAATTAAATCTCAGTTTCTATCAATACCGATGAATTGAAAGTGCTCTCAATTGAACGAACATGAATGCATGGCTACGATGAGGCCAAATGAAGTTACATAGACAATAGATTCTTAGTTGGTATTGACCTTAGCCTGAATATGCAACTTTTCTCCTTTTCCTCATTATAGAATGGTTCCAAAGGGGTTAAAAGAGTTGAAGGAGCAACTAAGGGAATTGATAAATAATGAAGTAGCTCTTTATGGGGTGCTGTGATATTGGTGATTAGAAAGACTATGGGTCTCTTGAAATGTGCATTAGTTATCACCTATTGAGTAAGATGAAGATTTAGTACAAATATCTCCTTATAGGATTTGGTACCTAACTTTGTCATGGGAGAGTGATATTGCAAGTTGTTGAAACCATTGAATTTTGCGAAGATAGCAAAGGTGAGTTTGGTCATGTCTTTGGGATTTCTTGAAAGAAGTGTTACTTGAGGACTTTAGTATAGGCTTTCCTCCCAAGGGGGAGATGATGTGCTTAGAAAACATGATTGTTGAGATCCGATATACTCATCTCTTTCTTCTATTCCTATTCTAGTTTGAGACCAAGAGTTCCTAGTTGGGCTTATTTTATGGTTTGGGAGTCATGTGTTATTTATGTGATGCATGTTTTTGAGAATTCATGTTTAAGGGGAAAAATGAGCTTTTATGACTTTTGTTCCTCATGTTAATATGCATTTAGTATGTGTTGCCTATATGATTAATGAGGTGAAAGGTTGAAAAAGCCTAAATGTTCTTTTTTAGAAGTAATTGCATAATTGGCTTCAAGGTGTTATGATGAGTATGTTTTGAGTTGGAGAAGGTAATTCCTCCAATGTAAATGACAAATGTTGAAGTTTTCATGCATAATAAGTTTGTAGATGTAGCTCCTACTTTCTTGTGTTGCATGGAGTATGTTTGAGATGGAGTTGGAATTTTCTCCTAGTTTGTGCATTGCATTATAATGTTGCATACTTGACTTCATGATGAAACTTCACAAACATGCTTAAGAGAGTTCTTTATGTTATGGCATGTTAGCTTCATATTGAGGTGTTAAACATGTCTTAAGTATGAGAAGATAGTTCCTCTCATGTTTATGCGAATTGATGAGTTTTGTGCATATTGGTGAAGACTTGTGTTTTTAGAAGAAGATGAGTTTTAGTAAATTGCTTTTCTCATGTTGTGGAGCATTGACTATGAGTTACCTATTGTTCTTTATGCGAAGAATACATGAGCATGCTTTAGTTTGGAGTTGAGAGATTCCTCCTTTAATAAATGTTATTAGAAAATGAGAATTTGCATATGAGCTCCATGAGAGTATATTGAGCATGTTATGACTAGGAGATGATAGTTCCTCCTTGAACATAACCAATTATTAGAATTTCATGCATATAATGTTGATAGATGTAGTTCCTACTTCCTTTTGTTTGCATTGACTATGTTGAAATGGAATTGAAGTTTCCTCCTTTATGTGACGTATTATTTTGATATTTTATGCTTGTTGGGCTGCTGGCCATGAGTCTTTAAATTTCATAAGGTGTCTAAATCGTCATTCGAGGACGAATGTTCCCAAGAGGGAGATAATGTAACATCTGGAAAATTGATAGGTAAAACTAGAGCCTAACGTATGAACCTTATAAGTTTATGTATAAATTGGAGATATAAAATGGTCCAAAATTTGGCTAAGTATAAGCTTAAGGGAGGGTTCAAGGAAGGCGAAAGGATTCACCTTCCTTAGAAGCTTGCTCGAACCAATGCCTTAGCCAATTTTGACTAAGTATATTTTCAAGAGAGGGTTCAAGGGAGGTGAAACAGTTCACTGTCCTTGAAGGGCCTCGTGAACTTTGCCTTAGCCATTTTGGGCAAGTTGGCAGTTCACGCATGGGTTCAAGGGACTTGAAGCAGTCCGCGACCCTTAAAAGGTCCCTTAAACAGTTACTTAGTTTGTTTTTATGGGCTTTACACATGAGGGTATAAGTACAAAAGAGGACCCCACCGAATGGGGACCACCACGCATGGGGATGCCCTAGTACACTAGGCAGTGTGATGTGAGGTCAAAAATATATATTTTTAATCATTATTTGCCTCACATTTATTAATTATATCTGTCCTTTTTGAGCATTAATTTTATGAATTGTGCTAAACAGTGTATTTTATTTGTAGGAATAAATTGGTGTAAAGTTGAAGAAGTTTGAAGCTAAAAAGAATTAAAGATGGAAGGTTGAAAAAGGAAATCAAGCAGACAGCTTATTGGATTAAATTGAATATACTAATATATAAGGAATAAAAGGGGCAAGTGAAATTGCACAAATTTGCAATGTGTAACTGCCGCCACGTGGCACTCAAGGAAAGCCACATGAAATTAAAGTGAGGCGGCTGGGCGACAACCACTGTTCACGCGATATTCAATTTCGTTTGGCTTTTGGTTTCCCAAGTTATTTTGGACTCAGTTATTTTATTTAAGGTTTACTACATTTATAAATAGTCCATAGAAATAATTATTGGAGGCAGACAATTATAGGAGATCAATTCGAGGGCATCAAGTAAAAAGTCATCAATACTTTTTAGGGTTCTTTCCTTCTTGTTGTTTTCTTAGAGATTAGTGGCTAAACGCCCTTGTTCTATGGCTGTAGCCACGAATTAAATGTTGATTATTTGAGGTTTATGAATTAATTCTTGGTTGTCATTATAAGTTACTTCTATATTCTTGTTTTAATATTTCATGATTGGCCATCTAGAGATAAATCTATTATCTAATCTTAAAATCAAGAGAGGAGAGGTTAGATAGACCAGAGAATAGAGAGAGCTTGGTCCACCCATTAGATTGAGGTGATTAGTGTTCAGGAGTGACCCTAGACGAACACCTTGCTTGGTTACGAAATATGATGAAATATAAATGCTCGCCAGTTTGTCTATTTATCCCCGCTCAACGATGTAGTTAGATAGCTTACTTGGGTAGGTGACGAGAGACGTATAACCTGTATCATATCATCAACCCTATGAATCAGTAACTTGACAACTAAAATTAGTTCTAAGCCAAGAATATGATACATGAGATTCATTGCATGCTGCAGTCCTAGAATTTCCAACTAGTGTAGGTAATTTTATTATTTTGTTCTTGCATTCTTTTCTTGTGACACTCTTAAATAAATAATTAGACCAGTATAATTTAGTAAAAATAGTTAATTGACAAGTCCTTAGGGTTTGATAATCTGGTTCTTTTAAGAATCACTATATTACTTGCGCGATCACGTACACTTGCGTGTGCAATTGGGAGCTACAAGTTTTTGGCGCCGCTGTCAAAAAAATTAACTATTCTTCTAGGTTATACTTTTTCTTTTTATTTATTTCTTTCTTTCTTTGTTTTGTTAATTAGTTTTTTTTCCACAATTATTATTATTATTATTTTTTGAATAATTTGGTACTCTTGTTGATGTGGATAATTGGGATAAATCGTTGTTAGGGGATGAATGTCCTTTATGTCATATATGTGGTCGTCAATATATTCATTGGAATGGTTGTCCGAAATCTGATTCCCTTCCCCCAAACCCCTATTATGATTCTTCTATTATTTGTAATGTTGGTAGAGGCGATAAATTGGAGAATGCAAAACAAGTTTCACTTATGGAATGTACGGACATGTTGGACAAAGTTAATTCAAAAATCACTGAACAAATATTTGAATGCACAGAAGGGCACAAAGCAATCATGAAATTTTTGTATGAGCTTGACGCTATTCAATTAGAAAATACACCCCTAGCTGAATTAGAAAAGATTGCAGCCCAACAAAGAGAAAGCTATGAAGAAGCAGAGATAGTGAGTCAATCTAGGCTACAAGAACAAACTCAACTTCTAAAGTTTCATGTGTCTATCCGTGATGGTCTGACATACATGACAAGCCAACTGATTGAAGGAAGAGTTGAGCTCACGAAATAAATAGATCAATTTGGCTCAGATATTCATGACTTGGAGACTCACTTGAACAAAAATATTAAGGCGTCTGATGCCCAATTATCAATTGTCGTGGATGATGATCAACAAGTGGAGCAAAAAGAGGAATTTCAGCCATTAAACTACACCTTATTCCTCAATATCGATTTTGAGAAAGAGTACAAAAGTGAGAATGTTGTAAATAATGTTGCTTTGGAGTTGAGGCATTTTGAATCTCATTCGAAACACTTTTCCATATCATCTGAACTAATGGATGAGTGTATAGATGAGGTACAAGGTCCCTACATCCTAAAGTTTTTTAGACCACATAGACAAAATGACATTCCTCACCTATGGGGAAAGAAGTGCAAGATGTAACATATATTACTTGGTTCTTTTATCTTATACCACCACCCCTTGAGAGGAGTAGAAAAATAGATGCAAAGTTAGGGGTAAAATTCATAACTTCAAAATGGAAAGAAAAGTGGTGAATTTATTTGTGTCGTGCCGCGATGTTAAATTAAGTGCTTATTGGTAGGCAACCCAATTTATAGTGTAACTTCTTATTTTATTTTATTTTTGTTTTTTTAAGTGTCATTTTTTTGTGTGGTTTTTACATAGTTCTTGCACCCTCTTTCCTTGCGGCTGGGTGACAACCACTGTTCACGCGGAATTCAATTTTGTTTGGGTTTTGGTTTCCCAATTTATTTTGGACTCAGTTATTTTATTTAGGGTTTACTACATCTATAAATAGTTCATAGAAATAATTATTGGAGGCAGACAATTATAGGAGATCAATTAGAGGGCATCAAGTAAAAAGTCGTCAATACTTTTTAGGGTTCTTTTCTTCTTCTTGTTTTCTTAGAGACTAATGGCTAAACGCCCTTCTTCTGGGTCTGTAGCCAAGAATTAAATGTTGATTATTTGAGGTTTATGAATTAATTCTTGGTTGTCATTATAAGTTACTTCTATATTCTTGTTTTAGTATTTCTTAACTGGCCATCTAGATATAAATCTATTGTCTAATCTTAAAATTGAGAGATGAGAGGTTAGATAGACTAGAGAATATAGAGAGCTCGGTCCACCCATTAGATTGAGGTGATTAGTGTTCAGGAGTGACCCCCAGACGAACATCGTGCTTGGTTACGAAATAGGATGAAATATAAATGCTCGCCAGTTAGTCTATTTATCCCCTCTCAACGATGTAGTTAGATAGCTAACTGGGATAGGCGACGAGAGGCATATAACCCGGATCATATCATCAACCTTATGAATCAGTAACTTGATAAATAAAATTAGTTCTAAGCCAAGAATATGATACATGAGATTCATTGCATGCTGCAGCCCTGGAATTTCCAACTAGTGTAAGTAATTTTATTATTTTGTTCTTGCATTATTTTCTTTTGACACTCTTAAAATAAATAATTAGACCAGTATAATTTAGTAAAAATAGTTAATTGACAAGTCCTTCGGGTTCGATAATTTGGCTCTTCTTTTAAGAGTTACTATATTACTTGCGCGATCATGTACACTTACGTGTGCAATTGGGAGCAACACAGTGCACGTGTGCATGTGGGGGCCTACTGCCGTGTAGTCCCTCGTAGACTTATGCCTTAGCTTTAAAAAGCTAATGGCAAGTCCAAGGGAGGGTTTAAGGAAGGTACATCAATTGAAGGGCCTTAAAAGCTCCCTTGGTGATTGCATTAGTTTTATTTAGGCAATCCAAGAGAGGCATAAAAGGGGTAACTTCGTAATTTCCTTTTCAGTCCAATTAAATTGGTATAATCTATATTATTTTTTAAATAAATATATATTTGGTATAAATAGGCCTTTTGAATACTCCCATGGATATGCCTTAGCTTTAAAATGACAAAGGCAAATTCCAAGGGAGGGTCCAAGGCTAGTGGACCACATCAAGGACCTTAAATATTTCCTTAGTTTTTTTGGCTAAATTCATATGCGCAGGGGCGTTTTTGTAAATATTATTTTTTAGTTTAATTAGAAAGTGGGTATATTTTATATTATTTCTAAATAACTATATAAGGGATTTTATATTAAAATATCCCCAAAATTAATCACTTTCACAAACACTCACTTCAAAATAAAAAAATCATCTCTTCTCCAATATTTCTCTCTCTAGAAGTTCCTCCATTGAAGAACACCAAAAGCTTCAAGATTAGGGTTCAAGCTCCAAGGTTTTCACTCCAATTTCGTGGAAAAGCTTCAATTAAGGTATGAGAACCTTCATTCATGGAATTTCTTTCTCCATGAAGCCCTTAACACTAATTTTTGAAATTGGGAATTTGTTCAAAAACTAAGGTTTTAATTCTAGCCATGGGCTCTTCTTGAAAACGATTTCGTTATGTTAATTATTCTATAATATGATGAATTTGATGTTTATTGAGGGTTTTTATTGTGAAATTCCCCATGAACCCATGTGCTTCCCCATGACCCGAACTTTATGAAATTGGGATGGGTTTGGTCATGCAATGTGAATACTTAGAATAGTATCTTTGTTAATTTAGTCAATTAGTCTTGTTTGATTCATGCTTAAAGTAGTAATTCTAAGGGTGATTGCAAGACATGATCTATGACCCTTGAAGGGTAAATTGTAAATGTTGAATCTTGAAGTATAGCTTTGAAGGCAATGCATGAAGGTACTCTATGTTTAAGATTCTTATATATGAATGGATTGATCCACTTGAAAGGTGGAGATGCTTACTTTTCATGTATTTATGTATGAAGTTATGTTCCACTTGAATGGTGAAGATCTAATGACTAATATGTGAATTATGGTATTGTTGAAAGACTAGCTTCCTTTACTACTACACATGATTATGTATGAATTGTCTTGGATGATTATATGATGATTCTAAGGTGAAAGGTAGTTCTCACCATGTTGAATCAATGAGCTATGTTATGAGTTGGGTTGAATGAAGGGTAATGTACTCCTTCATATATGAAATTGTAATTCACCATAACTATGAATAAGTTGGAGAATAATGCTTAGCACCGAGCGGATATGGAAAATGAGGTAGAGACTCTCCCGCTAGTTTTAGGTTGGGTCTTCTACATATGCTCTCATGAGATGGAAACTCTCCCGCTAGTAAAATAGGTCAGGTTTCTAGAAGCAATCTCCCTATCCCATAACTATGTGCCCGCATAGGTATTAGATAGTGGATCCACATTATAGCTATATATGTCTAGTTCTACCTTAGGCAAGTAGGACACTTTTTTTCTATGTGGGTTTATATGACACCGTATTCCATGTAGCTCACATGGTATATGTTGGTTAATGCACTTCTTCCTATGTAATAAGATAATGAATATGACTTGAACTATACTTGTGATTTCTTGATAAGCTTACTTAGTAGGAGTGGGGTATGGGACTTCACTTTTATATTGCACAAGTAAGCTTTGGAAGGGATTGTGGGTTGGTTCATTATGCTATGGTAAGACATGAAGGTATGGTATATGTTGATTGGATTGTTGTTATGGTATGACTATCCTTATGTTTATGTAATGAGTATGATTATCTCTATATGATAAGAATATGAATTATGATAAGAGCATGAGTTAGGTACTATGGTTCCTCCAAAAGTTCTACTTAGTATGGATGGGGGTATATGACTTCATTCATGCATTGCACAACTAGATTTTGAGAGTGGGCATGATATGTCTCTCCTATGATATGATGATTATGAATGTATGCTTTATTATGAATATGAACATGGACTGTACTAATGACTTCCTAATGAGCTTTACTTAGTGTGAGTGGGGGTATGGGACTTCACTTGTACATAGCACAAGTAGACTTATGAAGGGGTTATAGTGTGGTTTTCCTTATGCTATGGAGATATATGAATTATGTATGCATGATATGGATTGTTGATATGAGTGACTTTATTTATTTTAAGATATTAGCATGAATGTCTCCTTGTTTCTGAATGTTTGCTATGAATAAGGTCAAGGTATGTTATGCATGATCATGGTGGCCTAGTAGTAATAATTAGTATAGATAGGATTATGGGAAATCTGTGCATTGCACAAGTAGAGCTCAAGGTTACTTATGTGATGGTTTATTATGATGATATGATCGTGGCATTGAATTATATATGTGAACTATGTTTTGTGAAGATTGGAGTATGCATTATGTTGTGTTGGAGACTATAATTGTGACTATGATGATATCTTCTATGTTATGATGAAGTTTGTATGGTTTGTCTTATGAGCTACATTCTCTAACTATTTCAAATATGATGTTAAAAAATGGCATATAGCATGGTTTCAAACAAAAAGTCCCTTTTAAGCATGTTTTAAATGTTTTTATGCATGGCTACCATACTTAGTACATTTTGTGCTAACCCATATTTCTATGTTTTCTACAAATGTAGGGATTGGTCCTTAGTGGTGGTATTCTTGGTTCAAGCTTGGATTAGTTAGTTTCCCCAAGCATAGTTGGTGAGTTCTCAAGCTTCGAGGACAAGTATTTTACGTTGAGTTTCTTTTAGTATTTCCATTTAGAATCTATTGTAAGGGTATTGTACCTATTCGATTGTATTAGATGATTAAATGAGACAATGTCTAGACTTCCTTTTGTTTTATAAAATGACTTCGATTGTAAAGATTTGTTTTTAATTTTTCCGCATTATTCTATGTCTTTAGGTAATGATTATGCTAAGGGCTTGTACGATACCCCTTCAGGGGTCAAGTGCGCCGTGTTACTTCTAGGGGGTAACCCCAGGTCATGACAGTATTATGTTATACTCTATTTTGTTGATGTTCACACATGGAATTTGGATAATTAGCATGGGGTTATTTACGACCATTGGTCCCCATCATTAGGAATCATGGTGGTCGTGGGAGGTGAGAATAGCTTTCCTAGCCACTCTGAGCTTCCATGGGTAGCACCATGACTCGTGGTGCCCTTCACGGCCCGTATGTGTCCTCATGAGCTTCCATTTTGGCTCAACAATTGACACTTTACCCTATGCTTAGACTACTAGATTTCTGAGGTGTTACATGAGTATTTGAGGTCTTAAGTTCTGAAATTAAGAAAGTTTAGCTTTAAGGTTGACTTTGGTATATATTTGAGGTTAAAATGCCCGTATCAGAATTCTAAGATTTCCATTAGATTTGGGGGATGACTTTTGGCCTAGGTGAGGTCTTGGTTAATTTTTTAGTGGTCCCATGTTTGTTTTAGAATTTTTAGGCGTTGTGTTAGTTTCTTGTGGTTCTCACGGATCTCGAGTCAAGGAGACCGCAGATTCATATTTTGACGGTTCCATTAAGTCTGGAATTTGAGTATATTTGATTTTCATGTGTGGCTTGTGTGTATGTAATTCTAAACGAATCTTGAGGGTTCTTTCATCAATTTTGAGTTTGGCTATTTTGCTGGTATCAGGTTTAGGTGCATGCCCATTTTAGACATCACGATCGTAAGGATCCCTTATTGCGATCGCATAACATTAGTTAGAGTGCGTCATGATCATGTGGGCCTTACCACTATCACGATGGTCAACATTATTGAGTTGAGTGTCTTACTCATCTCGATTGCGTTACTTGAGGTCACGATCGTGATGAGTATTAGTGACCTCGACAGAATGTTTTAAAAAATCAAGGTTTCAATCATGTTTCACCATTTTTGAGTTTTGGGAGCTTTAGGGTGGCGATTTGAACTAGATTTTCAAGGGAAAATAATTAGGGAATGATTCTTAAATGTAAATCTTCTATTACCCGTTATTATACATGGATTTAAGTTTTCAAACCAAGCTTTGGTAATGAGAAAAAGTATGGTTATCTTCAAGATATCTAGAACTTTGTGAAAAATGGTGATTTTGATTCGATTTCTATTTTTTTTTAAAACAGTTTCTCCAAATCAATCTTGGAAGCCTTGTGTCAAGTATTGAATTTCGGATTTAGACTTGATTTTTTGGAATTACATATTTTATTGATTGAACTATTTTCAAAATAGTTGATGTGGTATTGTTGTTTTCAAAAAATTATTTTGAATAGTTGATTGTTTTAGATTGTGTGGCTTTGGACATTAGTCGAAACGGGAAGACTCAATTGTTGGAGTGACTTATTGATTGCATTAAGGCAAGTGATCGCTTAAACCTTGTATTATAGTAGAATTTGTGTGTTCTATTCGTTGTTTATGTGTTAGGGGTAATGGGAATGAGGGGAAAGGTTAACTGTCCACTTGATATATTTTAATAAATAAAAAAGATAATTGAAATGAAAAGTCTATGTGATGATCATGGTGATGTGAATTGCCTTGTTTTGACACTCATTGATTGATTGATGAAATGATTGATCGTATAAATATGGACTTGAATTGCGTGAATTATTCTTTGTTCCATGTGATGTGATATTGCTTGTGTGCATTCATTGTTTTAAGCCGTGATGAGACATGTGAGAGTTATGATGCTGAAGTCATTACCAATAAGTGCTTATGATACCAAGGTCATTGTCCTCAAGTTTTTATGATGCTGAGGTTATTGTCGACAATTATTTATGATATCGAGCTCATTGCCAACAAGTGTTTTTGATATCGAGGTCACTGGCGATAAGTGTTTATGATGCTAAGGTCATTACCTGCAAGTGTTTACGATACCGAGGTCATTTCCTGCAAGTGTCTATGATGCGGAGGTTAGTGCCAACAAGTGTTTATGATGCCGAGATCATTTCTGGCTAGTGATATTTTGCCAATGGGGAATGTTCCCGGTGAGAGCTTGAGTATTGAAATTTGATGCATTTTGATGCTTATGTGTGACTTACTTGTTAATTGTGATTAATACACTTCTTTTGTGTTTTTGATCTACTAGACGTTGAGGTTTACTTAATTAATTCATGTTGAGCATTGAATTGTGATTATTGAACCTTATGAGTCGTGTATTGTAGAACTATTGATTGGGATGATTTTTGTGTTGGTTGTAGTTTGAAGAGGTTAGGTTGGATGAAATGAGTATTCGTTTTTTAGATAATTTCTTCGTTTATTAGGTTGCTTGCGGGTACCGTGTTGTTTGTTCTCACACCTTGCTTTTACACTAGAGCTTCTAAGCGTGGTACTACGGGATCGTCGTTCCCCCTCCTACTTCTGAGGCTTATCAAAGGACTATTGAGAGGTAGCTACTTGGCATTCCAGCGGCCCTTCTTTTCCTTCATGTTATGTTTTGTTCTATTTCAGAAACAAATACTTTTAGACTATGTAATTATTTCATTGCTGCACTTTAGTAATAGAAGCTTGTACAGATGACACCTAAGTTATGGGGTTATTAGAATGAATGTCTTTCCAATTATATCTTGTTTCTTGCTTTTTATTTTCTGCATATCTTTAATTTTCATTGGGTTGAGGCCAACTTGTATTGGTGGGAATAGACAACTGCCATCACATCTAATTTTGGGGTTGTGACAAATGATATCAGAGCCAGGTTCATATGTATCACGTGTGTACAAACCATGTCTAAGTAGAGTCTTGAGGATCAGTATGGAGACATCTATTCTTATCTTCAAGAGGTTATAAATATTATTAGAAAACTTCCTTTTGTTTGTTCTTTTTTATAGCGCGTGGTTACTTTCACTAGTGCTGAGTTGCCGCATGTTATTTATGAAATGTGAAGACCAGAACTTACGTTTCCAATGGTAGAAGAGAGGTAGTCCATGAGGCAGCTATTGAGGCCGCAGCTAGTGGTAGAGGTAGGAACCGAGCTAGAGGTCTTGCTCATGAAGTAGTAGTGGCTAGAATTTATGCCCATGGATCGGATCCAGCCTGAGGTCCAACTAGAGAGGCTTCTCTTTAGCCACATGTATAGGTTGTTGAGGATATGGTTCCTCCCAGGTTTGGAGCTCATTTTTTTCAGGACACTTTGTAAAGGATGCTAGTTGTGTTAGAGAACCTCTCTTAGGAGTGGTGAGTTAGGTACACCACAATTTTCTCAAACGAGGGTAGGGGCTCAGACCCCAAGTCTGCAACATGAAGCTCTAATTATCATTGATCAAGTGGGTCAACCATCAATGGTTCTTGCACTAGCTCTTGGTGCACAAATTGCTCCTGATGTTATTTTGATAGTGGTTGATCATCAGTTTTAGGAGACGTTTCAGATGATGAAACCACCCAGTCTCAGGGTTGTAAGAGTGAGGATGCTAATGTGTTCTTGACTTTGTATCATGAGATGCTTGAGGTAGTGGGTATAGTTGAGGTTCAAGATGTCTGATTTGTTGGAATTTTACTTCATGGATGCACCATAGAGTGGTGGAGGTCTTTTATGTGGTCTAGACCTATTGGATCTCCTTGGGCACAGTGGTGTGTGTTCTCTATGCTTTCCTGGACTACTTCAATCCATGGAACATGGTGAAAGAGAGTCAATTGAGGTTGGAGATATTGAATCAAGGTAGTTTGTCTGTGACCTAGTATTAGACATGTTTTTTGTGAACTTTCTAGGCATGTTATGAATATTGTTCCGGATGAGGTAAGAGAGTTCGTAGGTGTGTGAGAGGTTTAACTTTCTCCTTCGGGACGTATGTGTTCAAAGATGCCCGGGAGGGAGCTTCCTTCTATTCTATTATGAGCACTACTAAGGAGGAGAAGTGGATGGTTTTTGAGGAGTTTGGGGAGCCCGAGAGGTCCCTATCATTGGTTAGTTTTCTGGTTCCTCCTCTTATGGCCGATGTTTTCATAGGGGTGGTAGTTGCTTTCAACCCTGTGGGCCGGTAGATGCATCTATGTCAGGAACTGAGAGTGGGTAGGTAGCCTAATGGTCTTATGGTTCTTTCCAAGCTAGCCATGGTAGTTCATCTAGTTCACAACATCAGTTATATGTGTCCAAGTCTTGCTTTACGTGTGGGGATCTGGGTCGTTTGATGCAACAGTTTCCCCTGCAGACTCATTCAAGCCTTTAGCCTTCTTATTTAGCTACTTAGATATTTAGCGCCTACAACCAGGGATCGATGCAGAGGTTAGTCCGGTAGAGGCAAAAAGACTTCTGGTAGGGGTGCTCCTGCTCCGTAGGGTAGAGGTAGGGGTTCTACTAAGGCTGTATGTGGCTAAGAGGGCCAGTGTTATGCTTTTTTTCCTGGGAGGCTTGAGGCCGAAATCTCTAATGTTGTGATCACAGGTATCGTCCCAGTTTTCCATCAACCTGCATCTTTATTGTTTGATTCGGGGTCTATTTTCTTATATGTGTGTACCTATTTTACTTGTGGGTTTGATATGATGTCTTATTGTGTGGTTCCGCCTATTCCTATGTTGGCACCAATTGGTGAATCCTAAGTCGTGGATCAAGTGTATCAATCCTATCTTGTTTCTTCGGTCGGGTATGTTACTTGGGTAGACTTAATCATTCTGCAGATGGTAGACTTTCATATTTCTTTGTATGGATTGGCTCTCTCCATATCATGCTATTTTTTATTGTTATGCTAAAACTACCTTAGTGTTGTCGGGTGTCGTGAGAGTTTAGTGGATGGGTGTTTGTGGTTCCTACCATAGAAAAGTTATCTACTTCATTCAAGCTCAAATAATGGTTAATGGAGGTTGTTTGTCCTATTTGGATTTCACTAGGGATACGAGTGTTGAGCCACCTCCTATGGATTATGCGCATGTGGTTTGAGAGTTTTAAGATTTGTTTCCTACTAACATTCTAGGTGTTCCTCCGGGCAGGGATACTAACATTACTATTGACTTGGATCCAATAACCAAGCCCATCTCTATTCTTTTTTATTGTAGGGCTCTAGCTAAGTTTAAGGAATTGAAGGATCAGTTGCAAGATTTGTTAAGAAAGGGTTTTATTTGCCCTAGTATTTCCCCATGGGGTTCTCCTATGTTGTTTGTGAGGAAAAATGATCGATCCATGAAGATGTGTATTGATTATCGGCAGTTAAACAAAGTGTCTGTAAAGAAAAAGTGTCCTCTTCCTTATATTGATGATTTGTTTGGTGAGCTTTAGAGCGCATCTCAATTTATGAGGATTGATTTGAGATCCCACTATCATCAACTAAATGTTAGGGAATCAATATCCTTAGGATGACATTCAGAACTTGTTATGGGCACTTTGAGTTTCTTGTGATGTCTTTCGGTCTGACTAACGCCCCTGCATCATTCATGGAGTTGATGAATGGGGTGTTCCAACCGTATCTGAATTTATTTGGTTTAGTGTTGATAAAAAAAGTCTTGGTTTACTCCAAGACAGAGGAGGATCACAATCAACATTTGAGGATTGTACCCCGTAGATTGAGGGAGGAGAATATTTACGCCATGTTCTGGAAGTGCAATTTTTAGCTTAATTCCTGGAATTTTTGGCACCCGTGGTATCCAAAGATGGTTTCGGGTAGATCAATCTAAGATTGAGGCAGTGAAGGGTTGGACCGACCTATATTAGTTACTGAGATCTAAAAATATATTGGACTTACGAGCTATTATCGATGATTTATTCAGAGCTTCTCCACCATTGTATCTCCTTTGACCAAATTGACTTGACAGAGTACGATCTTCATGTGGTCCAATGAAGATTAGGAGAGCTTCCAAAATCTCAAGATCCAATTGACTTCGGCCTCTAATTTTACTTTACCATAGAAGGGTGTAGACGTCACTGTTTATTGCAATGCTTCTAGAGTCGAGTTAGGTGGTGTTCTGATGCAGAAGGGTAAGGTGATCGCCAATTATTATAAACCCTTTAAGTCCCATGAGAGGAACTATCCTACCCATGATTTAATGTTGGCATCCATAGTGTTTATGTTTAAGTTGTCTGGACATTACTTGTATGGAGTTCATTGTGAGGTCTTCAAATATAAGCGAAGTCTTCAGTGCATCTACCGTTTGAGGAAACTAAATTTGAGGAAGCGTTAGATGACTTGAGCTACTTCAGGATTACGACATCACTATCTTGTATCATCCAGGGAAGGCCAATGTGGTTGTAGGTTCTTTGAGTAGGAAGACTTCTAGCTTGGGAAGTCTTGCTGCTATTGGTGTGGGGGAGAGACCATTGGTAGAGATGTTTAGAGGTTTGCCAACATCCTCGTCTACTTAAATATTTATGAGAAGATGGGTGGTTTGGTTGCTTTAATTAAGACTAGTTCTTCCTTATTTGAGCATATTCGTGAGAATCTGTTTGATGATGAAAATTTATGTCTCATTCGAGACAAGGTAATGAGAGGGGAAGTCAAGGAGGTTGTACTTTATTCTAATGGTATCTAAAGGTTGGACGCAAGATCTGTGTGCCCAATGTGGGTGAGTTGATTAGATTGACTCGTGATAAGGCCCATTATTCCCCATATTCCATCCATTCAGTGGTGAAAAAGTTGTATCATGATTTGAGTCACCACTATTAGTATTGTATGATGAAGAGAGATATTGTAGATTTTGTTTCGAGGTGTTTGACTTGCCAATAGATCAAGTGTGAGCACCAGCGGCTCGGAGGTACATCTCAAAGGATTCATATTTCTACTTGGATGTGGGAATAGATCACTATGGACTTTGTTGTGGGACTACCTTCCACTGTAGGTAATTATGACTCTATTTGGGTGGTTGTTGATAGGCTGACGAAGTCTTCCCATTTCATCTCGGTTTAGGTAAAGTATCCGGTGGAGAAGTTAGTCTGGCCTTATATATTTCAAATAGTGCAACTACATTGAGTCCCAATTTCTATTGTCTCTGATTGAGGTTCTTTGTTTGTCAAGACCCAAGGGTACCCCCTAGACGTAACATGGCATACAAGACCCCGAGATGCCTCATATAAAGCCACTTAACTTTCACAACATAAGATAATAGAATTGAGCAGGAATTTAAACATTTTTCAACCAATATCAATGCTTTATATCAGAAGTGAAGTCTATTACACATTGTCTCAAACCATATAAAACATTAATGTAACATTCCAGAAAAAATCTAGTAAACTAAGCAAGAGCCTAATGTGTAAATTAGTAGCCTAATAGGGGTTTGACAAAAAGGTTGGAGTCATAAAATAATCTACGGTACTTTATAAAAGTGTTTTTGGGTGTAGACGTCAAGGCATGAACCCCCAAGGACCAACCAAGGGTCCTTGAGAAGGGTCATGAGACAACCAAAAAAGAAGTCTACAGGCAACCACCCACGAAGGGCATCCAAGATCCGTGGGTGGACCCATGCCTGGTAGGTGGGGGTCGTGGGTCAAGGCTGGATCTTCCCCCATTTCCTAGTCCCAGTACCATTACCCACGATTGAACAAAACAGTCTGTGGACCCACCCACGGTCCGTGGGTGAAGTCTCGTGGGTGAACACAATTTTGGTAAATTAGTTTTTAAGTTGGGAGTTAAGGGAGGGGCTTAGGGTTAATAAATAAATTAATAAAGTAGGGTCGTTTAACACTAATTTAACTACCTATATAAACGTAATAGACCTCTAAACTAAGTCTTTTAATTCATTCTTTCAAGACCCAAAAATAAACTACTTCCCTCCCAAATATTTCTCTCACTAAAACCTCCATTGAAGAAGAAGAAGAAACAAAGGTCTAGGGTTCAAGGACTGATCTTTCCACTCAATTTCATGAGGAATCTACATAAGGTATGGTGGATTTTCATCTATGGGTAGTTTCCAACCATAGAGCCCCTTCAAAACTTGATTTCGAAGCTTCCAATTTCCCTTAAAACCTAGAGTTTAAATCTAAGGCATGGGTTCTCTTTCAAAATGTTTTCAATGATTGATATGATTGATTTATGATGGATTATGATTGAATTGATGGTTTATAGTTGATTTATGATGAAATCCCCCCCAAGAACCCATGATTTCCCCATATTACTAAATTGTGATTTCATGATGTCGGTTGACTGATTATGGAAGCATCTTTAATTGATTATGTCTATGTTGATTAGGCTTATTGAATCGTGATATTCTCCTTATCTAATGTAGTAATTCTAGATGTTTGGGTTGATTGTGATTCATAGTCCTTGAACGGAAAATTATGAGGGTTTGTACATGTTGATAAGAATTGTGTATGAACTTATGATTCACTTAAAGAGTGAAGATACTATGACTATGGTGTAATTGTGGTATTGTTGAAAGATCATTCTCCTTATACCCTTACACATGAATATGCATGAAATGTCTATGACTATGATAATGTTGTTGTGTTGATTGAAAGGCTATTCTCATGAACACACTACAAACATGATGTGAAAGGTTTACTCACATATTAATCATTCTAAAGTGAAAGGTCATTCTCACCTAATGAATCTATGAGCTGTCATGATACCATGTTCGTTTGAGTGCTACAGAATTCTTTCATGAGCATGAACTTAAGTGAAGACTTAACATGAATATAAAAGGGAATTATGCTTAGCACCGAGTGGATACGAAAATGAGATGGAAGCTTTACGCTAGCTAGTCTAGCTTCCCAATGGGTTTCTTTTACGCCAGTTAGTCCAGGTTCCCAAAACAGTTATCTCATGAGATGGAAACATTTTACCTCAGTTAGTCCGAGTTTCAAGTAGCAATTTTATTATCCCGTCACTATGTTCCCACATATGTCTTTAGCTAGTGGATCCACCTAAGATAACAAACTAGTTCTACCTTAGGAAAGTAGGACACCTCTTTTCGGTGTGGGGCTATGACACCAGGTTCCATGTAGCTCACACGGTCTATGTCGGTTAAGGCTATTTCCCTACAAGACAGAAATATAAACTATGACATGAACATGAACAGTAACTAAACTTATGACGTCTCAATGAGCTCTACTTAGTGTGGTTTCCTATGCTATGAAGATATATGAATTTATGCATATACGATATGAATTGTTGTTAAGAGTGACTCTACTTGCTACAAGCTATGAACATGAATGTTTCCTTTGATTATGGTGACCTAAAGTGGTACTTATTATTAGATAGGATTATGGGATCTTGTCTATTCATTGCACAAGTATAGCTTAAGGTTACTTATGAAATGATTTGACTTATGTATTTATACTAAATGTGCATGATGACTCTTAAAGTTGATAAAGGGCATGGTTTCACTAAAATTTCCCTTTATGCATGTTTTAAGGATTTTTATGCATTGCTTCCATCCTTAGTACAATTTTGTGCTAACGCATAATTTCTACATTTTTCTATAAGTGTAGGGCCTGGTTGTTGAGATGTGCTTCCTTCTTGATCACAAAGCTTGGATTGACTATTCTCCACACTTTCGGTGAGTCCTCATGGTTCGTAGACAAAATTTGTTCTTGTCTAGTTTCTTTCGTATTTTCTCTTTTGAGACTATGTTGTAAAGGGCTATGACCCTTATTGATTCTTGATTGTATTAGATGGTTATTGTGACAATATCTAGATTTCCAATTCAGTTTTAGAAAGACTTTGACTGTAAAAAGTTTTAAATTTTGCATCATTTCTATTACTTATGTTTATGATATGCTAAGGGCTTGTATGAGACCCCTTCGGGGTCAAGTACGTCGTGTTGCTTCTAGGGGGTACCCCTGGGTAGTGACAAACTTGGTATCTGAGAACAAGGTTTAGTATAATTCTAGGATGATGTAGGGTCTTGTTAATGAGTGTGAAACGCGCCACATTTATGAATAAGAGGCTATGAGATGATTAGGAAATTCCACTTCTTTCGTTACTCTTTAGTCGTGCCTTGGAGTTTATATTTGGGAAGTCCTTTTCCTAACCCTTCTCTTGTGTCTTCGGGAAATGAATATACGAATGGCGAATGCTAGAAGGGTGGAAGAGGAGAATGTGAATCAAGGAATTACTCAAGGCAACCAAGCTCATTAAGATCCTCAAGCTCCTATTTATGAGGGGGCTATGACGAATGTGTAATTAAGGTTGGCTCTCCAAATCTTGACCCAAGGTATGACAACTCAAGCCGATAGGGATATTGGGTACCGTGTGAACCCTAATGGGAACACACTTCTTTAAGGTTGAGAGATTTCACAAGAATGAACCCTCCTATGTTCTTTGATTCAAAAGTGGGTGAAGACCCTCAAAAGTTTTTGGCAGAGATCTACAATATAATTGATGCTATGGGGGTGACTTCTATAGAGAAAGCGGAGCTAGCTGCTTACCAATTTAAGGATGTCGCCGAAGTGTGGTATACTCAATGGAAGAATAATAGGCCGGTAGAAGCGGGTCACATAGATTGGGAGGTGTTCAAGAAAGCATTCCTTGATAGGTTCTTTCACCAAGATAAGAGGGAAGCAAAGGTGGAGGTATTTATCAACCTTCGACAAGGAGGTATGACTGTTCAAGAATATTTTCTAAAATTCACCAAGTTGTCCAAGTATGCTCTGTCTTTGATGTCGAATCCGAGGGATGAGATGTGTCAGTTTGTGATAGGTATGTTTGACTCGATTGAAGAAGAATTTCGTGTGGCAATGCTCCATGATAATATGGATATCTCACGTATAATGGTGTATGCTTAACTAGTTGATGAGTCAAGGCTTAGGAAGAAGAATCGAGAGGTGAAGAGGGCAAGGTCCTATAAGGGGAATTCTTCCAAGGGTAAATTTGAGGGTCAAGGTAGAGCAAGTTTCAAGAGAAGGTTTTCCAATAAAGGATTTTCTAGTGCTCTAAGGGACAACAAAGATAGGGTGTCTAACCCTAAGGCTCAAGGAGGCAATAGTGGTGGATCTTCTATGGTAAGGCCTACTTGTGCCAAGTTTGGCAAGAAACATGATGATAAGTGCCTTGTTAGCACGGATGGTTGCTATAGTTGTAGGAATAGTGGTCATTTGATGAGAGATTGTCTCATGCTTAAAGTTCAAGGAAGAGAGGGAAAGAAAGTTCCTCCTAGTTGTTAAAATTCTGATGCTCCCAAGAAAAACTGCTTCTATGCTCTTCAATCTGAACGTGACCAAGAGAGTTCCCTGGATGTAGTGATGGGGATGTTACAAGTCTTTTCCATTGATGTATATGCATTTTCAGACCCCGGTGACACTTTGTTCTTTGTTAAACCTTTTGTGGCAATGAAATTTGAAATACTCCCCGAAGTGTTAATAGAGCCTTTTTCGGTGTCTACCCCGGTTGGTGTCTCGGTAGTAGCAAATAGATTCTATAGGAATTGTCGTATTTCTTTGTCCCATAAAGTTACCTTGGTTAATTTTATAGAGTAAGACATGTTAGACTTTGATGTAAATTTGGGTATGGATTGGTTGTATACATGTTATGCCTCTATTGATTATAGGACTCGGGTGGTTAAGTTTCAATTCTCAAATGAGTCTAATTTAGAGTGGAAGTGGGGAAATTATATCCCTAGAGGTCAATTTGTCTCTTGTGTCAAGGCTAGGAAAATGATCTCCAAATGGTGCATTGACCATATTGTTAGGGTGATGGATGTGGATTCCGAAATCCCTTCACTATAGTCGGTCCACTTGGTGAATGAATTTTTGGAAGTCTTTCTCGATGACTTGCCCGACAGTCCACCAAATGGGAAATAGATTTTGGCATTGATCTTTTGCCGGATACACAACCTATCTCCATTCCTCCTTATAGAATGGCTCCGACGGAGTTGAAAGAGTTAAAGGAGCAATTGAAGGATTTACTAGACAAGGATTTTATTCAACCGAGTATCTCTCCATGGGGTGCTCCGATATTGTTTGTTAGAAAGAAGGATGGGTCCCTTAGAATGTGTATTGACAATCACCAATTAAACAAGGTGACCATAAAGAATAAGTATCCCCTTCCAAGAATTGATGACTTGCTTGATCAACTTCAAGGGGCTAACTATTTCTCCAAAATAGATCTTCATTCGGGTTACCATCAACTAAGGGTGAGAGGGGTTGACATTCCTAAGACGGCCTTCCGAACAAGATATGGTCACTATGAGTTCCTAGTAATGTCCTTCGGTCTAACTAATGCCCCGACGACATTCATGGATCTAATGAATAAGGTGTTTAGACACTACCTTGATATGTTTGTGATCGTATTCATTGATGATATTTTGATCTATTAAAGGAGTGAAAATGAACACATGGACCATTTGAGGATTGTATTGCAAGTCCTTAAAGACCACCAATTGTATGCAAAGTTTATCAAATGTGAGTTTTAGCTAAGGTCTGTAGCCTTCCTTGGTCATATTGTGTCGAGCAAGGGTATTGAGGTAGATCCTAAGAAGACGGATGCGGTCAAGGATTGGCCTAGACATCTAACTCCTACCAATATTAGAAGCTTTTTGGGTTCAGCCAGTTACTATAGAAGGTTTTTTTAGGGTTTTTCCTCCATTGCTTCCCCATTGACGTCTTTGACTCAAAAGAAAGCTAAGTTTGAGTGGTCGGAGGCTTGTGAGAAAAGGTTCAGAGAGTTGAAAGATAGACATACTTCTGCTCCGATTTTGACCTTACCGGAGGGTACCAATGGTTTTTTTGTTTATTATGACGCCTCTAGAGTGGGTTTGGGATGTGTCCTTTTGCAACATGGTAAAGTCATTGCCTATGCTTCAAGGCAACTCGAGGTCCATGAAAAGAATTACCTGAACCATGATCTTGAATTAGCGGCGGTTGTGTTTGCTTTAAAAATATGTAGACATTGTCTCTATGGGGTGCATGTTGATGTGGTCACCAATCACAAAAGTCTTCAATATGTGTTTAGCCAAAAAGAAATGAATCTCCGACAAAGAAGGTGGCTAGAACTCTTGAAGGATTATGATATGAGTGTCCTTTACCACCCCGGGAAAGTGAATGTAGTCATGGATGCCCATAGTAGATTTTCCATGGGTAGTGTGGCTCATGTAGAGGATGAAAAGAATGAATTTGTTCGTGTTGTGCATAGGTTAGCCTGGCTAGGTGTTCAACTAGTGGATACCACCAAGGGTGGTGTCATGGTCCATAATTGTTCTGAATCATCCTTTGTTGTTGATGCGAAGTCTAAACAAGGCCTTGCTCCCATATTAATGGACTTGAAAGAGTTGGTACTCAACAAGTTCGTTGAGGCTTTCTCCAAAGGGAGAGGTGGGGTGCTTATGTACCAAGGTCGATTTTGTGTTTCGAATGTTGATGGCTTGAGGGTGAAAATTCTAGAATAATCTCATGGTTCATGGTATTCTATTCATTCGGGAGCCACCAAGATGAACCGCGATCTACAGGAAGTCTATTGGTGGAATGGTATGAAGAAGGATATTGCGGGTTTTGTAGCCTAGTGTCTGAGTTGTCAACAAGTTAAGGCTGAACATCTAAGACTAGGAGGCTTGTCTCAAGATATAGATATTCCCACTTGGAAGTGGAAGGATGTGAACATGGATTTTATTGTGGGTTTGCCTCGTACTCGAAGGCAACATGATTCTATTTGGGTCATTGTCGATAGAATGACAAAATCCGATTATTCTCGTCAAGATTTCTTTTTTGGTTGAAGACTGATAAATTGTACATCAATGAGATAGTGAAGTTGTGTGGGGTTCCCTTATCTATTATTTCGGACCGGAGTAATAAATTTACTTCACATTTTTGGAACGCATTCCAAAAAGGGCTTGGTACTAAGGTCAAGCTTAGCACAGACTTTCACCCTCAAATGGATGGTCAAGCGGAGCACACTATTCAAGCCTTAGAGGACATGTTGAGGGCAAGTGCTATAGACTTTAAAGGTAATTGGGATGACCATCTACCATTAGTAGGGTTTTCCTACAACAATAGTTACCACTCAAGTATTGCCATGGCTCCTTTTGACGCCTTGTATTGTAGGAGATATAGGTCTCTGGTTGGTTGGTTTGAATTAGGTGACATCGCTCTAATTGGTTCCGAACTTGTCTATGAGGCTATTGAGAAAGTCCGACTCATTAGAAAGAGGTTGAGGATGGCCCAAAGTCGATAATAAAGTCTTATGCTGATGTTTGAAAAAGGGATATAGAATTTGAAGTTGATGAATGGGTCTATTTGAAAATCTCACCTATGAAGGGTCTGATGAGGTTTGGCAAGAAAGGGAAACTAAGTCCCCAGTATGTAGGCCCATATCAAATCTTGAAATGTTTTGGGAAAGTTGCCTATGAGTTAGACTTGCCAAATGAGTTGACTCCGGTTCATCCGGTATTTCATGTTTCTATACTTAAGAAGTGTATTGGTGATCCGATGACCATCATTCTTTTAGAAGGTTCGGGAGTTGATGAGAGCATTTCCTATGAAGAGGTTTCGGTAGAGATCTTGGACCGACAAGTCAAAAGGTTGAGAAATAAGGAAATAGCTTCTGTAATAGTGTTATGGAGGAATCATCTAGTTGAGGGTCCTACTTGGGAGGCCGAGGCCGATATGAAGTCCCGATATCCTCACCTTTTTCCTTTTACTCCAACTCAAGCTTGAGGTAAGTAGTTCTTCTTGAGTTTTAGTGTTTTGGGGAGTCATATGTATTATATGAGTTTTTTCATGATTTCCTTATGTTATGCATGTTCTTGACGAATTTATGTTTAGTATAAAATGAATTTTTGTGATTTATATGTCCCTTATGTTGATTGTGCATTTTAGTATGATGAGGGCATATTTGACTTTATGAGGTGAATTGATTAACATGCTTTGTTATGCTTTTGATGAAATGGCATATTAGCTCCATATTGTTGTGTAGAGCTTGCTTTTAGTTGGAGAAGGTAGTTCCTCCTATGAACATGAGAAATGTTGAATTTCATGCATATTGGGTTGATAGACGTAGTTCCTACTTCCTTGTATTGCATTGATTTTGTCTTGAGATGGAGTTGATGTTTCCTCCTTTGAATAAGTGCACATAGTGAATAATGCATTTGAATTTACAAGTATATTTGGATGTTTCATGCATGATGGGATGCTAGTCTTGAGTCTCTAAATGAGTTTGGTGTCTAAATCGTCATTGGAGGATGAATGTTCCCAAGAGGGAGATAATGTAACATTCCAGAAAAAATCTAGTAACTAAGCTACAGCCTAGTGTGTAAACTAGTAGCCTAATTAGGGTTCGACAAAAAGGTTAGAGTCATAAAATAACCTACATTACTTAATAAAATTGTTTTTGGGTGTAGACGTCAAGGCATGACCCCCCAAGGACCAACCAAGGGTCCTTGAGGAGGGTCATGAGATAGCCCAAAAAGCAGTTAGCCACCCACGATCCTTGGGTGGACCCACGCTCCATAGGTGGGGCTCGTGGGTCAAGGCTGGATCTTCCCCCATTTTCTAGTCCCAGTACCATCACCCACGACTGACCAAAACGGTCCGTGGACCCACCCACGATCCATGGGTGAGGTCTTGTGGGTGAACACAGTTTTGGTAAGTTAGTTTTTAAGTTGGGGATTAAGGGAGGGGCTTAGGGTTAATTAATTAAGTAGGGTCATTTAACACTAATTAAACTACCTATATAAACCTAATAGACCTCTAAACTAAGTCTTTTAATTCATTCTTTCAAGACCCCAATATAAAATCCTTCCCCCCCAAATATTTTTCTCACTAAAACCTCCATTGAAAGAAGAAGGAGAAACCAAGGTCTAGGATCCAAGGACTGATATTTCCACTCAATTTTGTGAGGAATCTACATAAGGTATGTTGGCTTTTCATATATAGGTACTTTCCACCCATATAGCCCCTTCAAAACTTGATTTCATAGCTTCCAATTTTCCCCCAAAACCTAGGGTTTCAATCTAAGTCATGGGTTCTCTTTCAAAACGCTTTGAATGATTAATTTATGATGGATTATGATTGAATTGATGGTTTATTGTTGATTTATGATGTAATTCCCCCCCAAGAACCCATTATTTCCCCATATTACTAAATTATGATTTCATGATGTGTGTTGATTGATAATGGAAGAATCTTAATTGATTATGTCTATATTGATTAAGCTTATTGAAACATGATATTCTCCTTATCTAATGTAGTAATTCTAGATGTTTGGGTTGATTATGATTCATTGTCCTTGAAGGGCATATTATGAGGGTTTGTACATGTTTATACGAATTGTGTATGAAATTATGATTCACTTAGAGAGTGATGATACTATAACTATGGTGTAATTGTGGTATTGTTGAAAGATCATTCTCCCCATACCCTTAAACATGACTGTGCAAGAAATGTCTATGACTATGATAATGTTGTTGTGTTGATTGAAATGCTATTCTCATGAACACAGTATAAACATGATGTGAAAGGTTTACTCACATATCAATGATTCTGAGGTTGAAAGACCATTCTCACCTAATGAATCTATGAGCTATCATGATACCATGTTTATTTGAGTGCTAGGGTCTTTCATAAGCTTGAACTTAAGTGAGACTTAACATAAATATTAAAGGGAATTATGCTTAGCACCGAGTAGATATGAAAATGAGTTGGATGTTTTTACGCCAGTTAGTTTGGCTTCCCAATGGGTTCCTTTTACGCCAGTTAGTCTGGGTTCCCAAAACAGTTATCTCATGTGATGGAAAACTTTTAACTCAGTTAGTTCGGGTTTCTAGTAGCAATCTCCTTATCCCGTAACTGTGTGCCCACATAGGTTTTTAGCTAGTGGATCCACATAAGCTAACAAACTAGTTCTACCTTAGGGAAGTAGGACACTTCTTTTTGGTGTGGGGGCATGACACCAGATTCCATCTAGTTCACATGGTCTATGTTGGTTAACGCTATTTCCATACATGACAAGAATATGAACTATGAAATGAACATGAACATAAACTATACTTATGACTTCTCAATGAGCTCTACTTAGTGTGAGTGGGGGTATGGGACTTCATTTATACATTGCACAAGTAGAGTTTTAAAGGGGTTATGGTGTGGTTTCCTATGCTATGAATATATTTGAATTTATGGATGTATGATATGATTTGTTGCTAAGAGTGTCTCTACTTGCTACAAGCTATGAACATGAATGTTTCCTTGTTTATGAGTATTGGCTATGGATGAGTTCAAGGTATGATGTACATGATTATGGTGACCTAAAGTGGTACTTAGTATTAGATAGGATTATGGGATCTTGTCTACGCATTGCACAAGTATAGCTTAACATTGCTTATGAAATGATTTGACTTATGTATTTACACTAAATGGGCATGATGACTCTTAAAGTTGATAAAGAGCATTGTTTCACTAAATTGTCAGTTTTTGCAAGTTTTAAGGATTTTTATGCATGGCTTCCATACTTAGTACAATTTTGTGCCAACTCATAATTTCTACATTTTTCTATAAGTGTAGGACCCGGTTGTTGAGGTGTGCTTCCTACTTGATCACAAAGCTTGGATTTACTATTCTCCACGCTTTCGGTGAGTCCTCATGGTTCTAGGACAAGAGTTGTTCTTCTCTAGTTTCTTTAGTACTTTCTCTTTTGAGACTATGTTATAAAGGGTTGTGACCCTTATTGATTGTCGATTGTATTAGATGGTCATTGAGACAATTTCTAGACTTCCATTTGACTTTTATGAAAGTCTTCGATTGTAAAAAGTTTTAAATTCCGCATCATTTCTATTACTTATGTTTATGATATGCTAAGGGCTTGTATGAGACTCCTTCGGGGTCAAGTACGCCGTGTTGCATCTAGGGAGTACCCCTGGGTCGTGAAAATTAATATATGAGGACACAACCCATATAATACCGTTCAAAACATAAAGAAAAGATCGAAAAGGGAAATGGTGGCCATATCGTCGAATACAATGAAGCCTCACCAACCTTCAAGTCTTGCTCTACTAAGATCCTAGACACGGGGATGGGAGTAGATATTGCCGAACCCTACATTTGGGTATGAAATGTAGGCAAGAGTATGCGTTAGTACAAACATGTACTAAATATGATAGCCAACATAAACATCAATATAAGCATAAGAGGTAATCAACTAAAGTCATACCTATAACCAATGCACATAAATCACTATAACATATCAACATAGGAGAAACACTTCTTGAAGTGACCTCAACTTATCCTTAGTCAAGACTAGGGTCATCCACCTCCAGTCAAGCATATCATGGAAGGTAACTCAAGCAACAATCCAAGCTTATCATTCATCATACCTAATCTAGCTTATGTTTTATAAACATGCGGATTCACCTATTTGCCCTTACTATAAAGCAACATGGGTAGTCGCCTCTAGTCCTTATATGGATCATGGGTACTCGCCTCTTGCCCAACATCGTGTGACATGGGTATTCGACTCTTGTCATTTATTAAGGATCATGGTATCCTCTCTTGTCCAATCATATCATAAGAACATGGGAAGTCGCCTCTTGTTCAACTTTAAGGAATAAGGGGTAATGAACTCTTTATTCTACTTCATGGAATACCTGTAATCACCTCATATCCTATTCATTTAGAATGTCATGGGTAACATCCTCTAGCCTCATCCATATCTTAGTCATTAGCATTAGATTAATTTTAGGTGAGTAACCCTTTCAACCTAGAATCATTCAATGTGAGCAAACCGTTCACATGTATAATCATAACAATTCATGTGGGAAATATCCCTTCCACAACAATTACATCACTACTCAACAAATGAGAACATAACTTTACTCTCACAGCCCTATATCTCATAGTCATTTTATATACTCAATCTCAAGCAATTCAACATCATAATCATATCATAAGCTTCAATCTCAAAGAAATCTAATCATGATTCATCATATAAGCTTCAATTCTAATGTATCTCATCAATCTTAGATTGAATGCATCTAAACCCACAATTTACCCTTTAATCGCATAAAACCCAATTACATCAATTTCATACTTCTAGACATGGCTTAGGCACAGGTACATTCAATTTCATCCTAAAACCATGATATACTATCAATTCAATCATAAAAAATCATAATCCACTCAATTGGATCAAAATTCTTAAATACCCACAACACTAGAAGAAACCCTAACTCAAATTGGGGATTTTATCTTCTCAAATGGGGAAATCTGAGGGACTCCATGGATTGAAGGAGTCCTTGGATTAAAAGCCATTATACCTTGATTACAATGCCCAAAAATTCTTGAGGATTGTAGACTTGACTTTGATCCTAGCTCCAATTCTTTCTTCTTCATCAAGTAATAGAGAGAGAAATATTTGAGAGAAGATTTTTTGGATTTCTTTTGGGTTCTTACGAGATGACTTAAATTGGGGGAAATATGAGGGGAATAATTATTATATTGGCCTTTAGATTAAGGGTAAAACGACGTAGTATAGTTTGTGAAAAAATCTGAAAAGATACAGAAGACCCTAACTTAAATTCTGAAGTGTTGCACGCTGAGGCTCACCTAAGAACACTTGAAGACTCGCCAAGTGAACCCTTGGCTTGCCTAATTTTCCAGTAAGCCACCTTTGGAGGCTTGCCCAAGAGCACTTGGCGATGCACCAACTGGAATGGCGAGCCCGACTTGACTCACCCAAATTTCCAATAGCTAGGGCAATGGAGGCTGGGCACTCAGCGAGGTTGGTTGGACTAGGCGGATCTCCAAGTCTCTTTGGCAATCATACATCATTTCGCCGAGTTGGCTAAGGAAGAAAATGTTTTCCTTTAACAATTTTCTAGGTGTTACAAGTTGTTGCCATCCTCCTTGTCTTGTTGTCATTACACTTAGCCCTAGTTTAGCCTACTAGATTCTGGGGTGGTACATTATCTCCCCCTTGGGAACATTTGGCTCGAATGACGTTTCTAGACAGCTTCCAGAAGTAAAGAGTCAATACCAGCAGCCCATCATGCATGGAACTCATCTAATGCACACAACCAAGGAGGAACTTCAACTACAAGCTTAACATACTCAATGCATCATAAGGAAGTAGGAACTACATCTAACAACCCATTATACATGAAATCTTATCATTTCTCATGATCAAGAAGGAACTAATTTCTCTAAGCTAAAAACATGCTCAACACAATCTCATGGAGCTTGTATGCAATTTTTTCCCAAAAAGCATAGATAAAGCTTGTTCATCAATTTATCTCATGGAGTCTATAGGCAACTCATACTCAATGCACTACAACATGAGGAAAATCAATCATATAAACTCATTTTCTTTCAAAACACAAGTTTTCATAAACATGCATAACATAAGGAAATCATGGTAACATCTAAAAACACATGAATTCACACAAGGAGTAAATCATGAGGAGACTCACCACCTCAAGCTAGAGTAGGAGGGAAAAGATGGGGATATCAGGACTTCATATCGGCCTCGGCCTCCCTAGCACACTCAACTAAGTGATTCCTCTATAACACCTTTGTGGAAGCAACTTCCTTGTTTATCAACTTCTTAACTTGTCGGTCTAAGATCTCAACTGGTACCTCTTCATAAGAGAGACTTTAATCAACCCCCAAGCCTTCTAGGGGAACTATGGATGTCGGATCTCCAACACACTTCTTAAGCATAGAGACATGGAACACCGAATGCACAAATCATTTGGCAAATCAAGATCATAAGAAAACTTATTAACACGTCTCAAAATTTGATACAAGCTTATGTATTAGGGTCTAAGTTTCCATTTCTTCCCAAATCTCATCACACCTTTCATGGGTGAGATTTTCAAGTAGATCCAATCACTAACCTCAAACTCAAGGTCTCTTTTTCTAACATCAGCATAGGAATTTTTTCAGCTTTGGGTTGTTCTCAACCTCTCTCTAATAATCCAGACCTTTTCCATAGCCTCATGAACTAATTTAGGTCCTAACAAGGGAACTTCACCCACCTCAAAAAACCCTATTGGAGACCTACACCTCCTACCATAAAGAGATTCAAAGGGAGCCATACCAGTACTAGAATAGTAGCTATTGTTATAAGCGGACTCTATCAATGGCAAGTGATCATCCCAATTTCCCTTAAAATCGATGACACATGCTCTCAACATATCCTCAAAAGTTTGGATCGTTCGGTCCTCTTTCCCAACGGTTTGGGGGTAAAAATCCATTCTAAGCTTCACTTTAGTGCGAAGACCTTTTCGGAATCACTTCCAAAACTGTGAAGTAAACTGAGTACCTCTATCGGAGATAATGGACAAGGGTATCCCATGTGGCCTTACCATTTCTCTCAAATACAACTTAGCATAGTCTTCCACCGTATAAGAAACATTGACGGGAATGAAATGGGCCAATTTCATCATTCGATCTACCATGTCCCAAATCGAATCATATTGTCGTCGAGTACGTGGCAACCCTACTATAAATTACATATTCAAGTTTTCCCACTTCCAAGTATTAATGCTAATGTCTTGGGATAAACTTACTGGTATCTGATGCTCAACTTTCTCTTGTTGGCAATTTGGACATTTAGCCACAAGTCCCGCAATATACTTCTTCATCCCATTCCACTAATAGATCTCTCGCAAATCACTGTACATCTTAGTGGCTCCCGGGTGAATGGAATACCAAGAACTATGGGCTTCTGTCAAGATTTGTTCCCTTAAGTCATCTAAGTACTTTGTCTCAAACCATCTAAAATATTAATATCTTGGGACACAACCCATACAATAGTGTTCAAAACATAAAGGAAAGATAGAAAAGGGAAATGGTGGTCATATCCTTGAATACAATGAGGACTCACCAATATTCAAGGCTTTCTCTACTAAGATCCTAGTCACGGGGATAAGAGTTGATACTGTCGGACCATATATTTGGGTAAGAAATGTAGGCAAGAGTTATGTTAGTACAAACATGTACTAAATATGATAACCAACATAAACATCAATATAAATATAAGAGGTAATCAACATAAGTAATAAGCATAACCAATGCATATAAATCATTAATACATATCAACATAAGAGGAACACTTCTTGAAGTTACCTCAATTTATCCTTTGTCAAGACTTGGGTCATCCACCTCTAGTCAAGCATATCAAAAAGGCAACTAAAGCAACAATCCAAGCTTATTATTCATCATAGCTAATCTAGCTTGTCTTTTATAGACATAGGGAATCGCCTTTTTAACTTACTATTAAGGAACATGGGTAGTCATCTCTAGTTCTTATAAGGATCATGGGCACTCACCTCTAGTCCTACTTAACATATGGATTGTGGAGACTCACCTCTTTCCCAACATCACGTGACATAGGTTTTTGCCTCTTGTCATTTATTAAGGTTCATGGGTATTCGCCTCTTGTCCAATCATATCATAAGAAAATGAGGAGTCGCCTATTGTTCAACTTTACGGAATAAGGGTAATCACCTCTTTATTCTACTTCATGGAATATAGGTAATCGCCTCATATCCAATTCATTTAGAGGTCATGAGTAATCGCCTCTAGCCTCATCCATATCTTCGTCATTAGCATTAGATTCATTTTAGGCGAGTAACCCCTTCAACCTAGAATCATTCAATGTGAGCAAACCTTTCACATGTGTAATCATAACAATTCATAAGGGAACTATCCCTTCCATAACAATTACATCAATAGTCAACAATTGACAAGATAAGCTTTACTCTCAAAGCCCTATATCTCATAGTCATTCTATATGCTCAATCTCAAGCAATTCAATATCATAATCATATCATAAGATTCAATATTAACACAATCTAATTATGATTCATCATATAAATTTCAATTTTAATGTATCTCATCAATCCTAGATTGAATGCGTCTAAACCTACAATTTACCCTTTCATGGCATAAAACCCAATTACATCAATTTCATCCTTCTAGACATGGGTTAGGCATGGGTACATGCATTTTCATCCTAAAAACGTGATTTACTATCAATTTAATCATAAACAATCATAATCCACTCAGTTGGATCAACATTTATCAATACCCACAACATTGGATAAAACCCTAACTCAAATTTGGTATTTTATCTTCTCAAATGGGGAAATCTTAGGGACTCCATGGATGAAAACCCATCATACCTTGATTACAAATCCCATAAATTCTTGAAGATTCGAGACTTGACCTTGATCCTAGCTCCAACTCTTTCTTCTTCTTCAAGTTCTAGAGAGAGAAATATTTGAGAAAAGAGCTTCAAGATTTCTTTTAGGTTCTTACGAGAATGATTTAAATTAGGATAAATTTGAGGGGGAAAATCCTTGTCTAGGCCTTTAGATTAAGGGTAAAATGACTTAGTATAGTCTTGGGAAAAATGTGAAAAGACACAAAAGACCCTAAGTTAAATTCTGAAATCATGCATGATGAGGCTCGCCCAAGAGCACTTGGCAACTCACCAAGTGAGCCCTTGGCTCACCTAATTTTCCATCAAGTCACATTTGGATGTAGGCCACTTGGCGATGGGGAGGAACCCCTTGGCGATGTGCAAATGGAAACGGCAAGCCCGACCTTGCTCGCTAAAATTTCAAGTAGCTAGGGCAATGTAGGCTGGCCACTATGCGAGGTTAGTTGGACTAGGCAGATCGCCAAGTCTCTTTGGCGATCATACATCTCTTCGCCAAGTTATCTAAATAAGGAAATGTTTTGCTTTAACAATTTCTGAGGTGTTACAGGCTCTTGCCTCTTTCTTGGCTTGTCGTCCTTACACTTAGCTTTAGTTTAGCCCACTTGATTCTGGGGCGTTACGTCATTTATTTCCCATTTCTAGAAGGCATTACAAAATAGTTTGTGTACTCGGTTCGATATGAGTACAACATTCCATCCTCAAACACATGGTTAGTTCGAGCGGACGATTCACATGTAAGAGGACATACTTCGAGCTTGTGTGGTCGATTATGGTGCAAGATGGGAACAAAATTTTCCCTTAGAAGAGTTTACATGAAACATCAACTACCATTCCAGTATTCAGATTGCCCCCTTTGAGGCTTTGTATGAGAAACAATGTACATTTCTTGTTGGATGTTTTGATTAAGCTAAGATAGATTTAATAGATATATACTTTCTTATAGATGTGATGTAGCAAAATCATATTATCCATGTTAGACTATTGATAACTCTGAGTCGACAAAAGAGTTATACATATCAGAGAGTTTGATATTTAGTATTTATAGAGGCTGATAAAGTTTGGCTCCGAGTGTTATGAAGGATGTGATGAGGTTCATAAAGAAGGGTAATCTTTGCCCTAGATTTATTGGACCCTTTGAGATATTGAATCGTGTGGGAGAGGTGGCCTCTAAGTTTGCCTTTCAACCAAGATTTGAGAAAGGGCCTAATAGCATTTTACTAGAACTTCCAACTGCCATCCACAAAGGACAACTATGGCCCATGGGTTACACCACAGACCAAAGGTGGGTCCGTGGAAAGGCCACCAAAAAAGTTGACAAGGCCATGAACCGCGGCTAGACCCACAAACCATCAATGGGTCCACGACTTATGGCTAGGGAGCCGTAGGTCAGGTCAAAACTCTCTGAAGTTGGTGACGAGTGTGCAGGACGGCCATTGGTTAGGCCATAGTCCGTTAGTCTCAAGTCGTGGGTGATGAGGCGACAGTTAATGTTAAGGGTAGTTGCTCTTTTCCTAATTATTTTATTCATATACTACGTCGGTTTATCCTTCACTAAGACCCCAATAGAAGTGTTTTCAACCCTCAAATAAGCCCATTTAAGTCATTCTTCCAAAATAACAAAAGAAGATCAATTCTCCTCTCCAAAATATTTCTCTCTTTAGAAATTTGAAAAAGAAGAGGGATTCAACCTAGGGCTTCAAGTCAGCTCTCAATTCCTCCATTGAAGATAAGTATTTTTCTTTGAGGTATGATAGTTTTCATTCATGAATTCCTTCCATTCATGGAGTTTCCAAATTCCTCGTCATTATTGATTTAAATGATTGAATATGATCTCTTATGCATTTATTATTGAAGTACTATGATTTTAGGACGATTTCCTCCAAGAACCCATGTAATCCCCATGTTTTCAAGTTATGAATCATATGATGTGAGATTTTGATTGTAAAGGAGTTTTATGATATTAAGCATGTATTGCGAGCTTTACATGAATTTATGATAAAATCCATGTCTAACCCTTGTATTTTAAATGTTGATGATTGAAAGTGGGATTTGAACCTTGAAAGGTAAATTATGGATTTATGCATTTTCCTATGAAGTTTATGTAAATGTTTAAAGGACGCTTTGAGAGTAAAGTATCAATGATTATGATCATGATGTGCTATAAAAAGGATTTATAATATACACATAAGAGTAAGATGTGAAAGGTTTTCTTATATAATAAGGATTGTAAGATTGAAAGGCTTTCTCACCTACTTGAATCAAAGATCAAGAGTTATCCTAATGAACATAGCTTGGATTGGTTATTGAAAGATACCTTTTAATGGATGATGACTTAGCTTGAATTTACAAGATGGTGTGCCATTTAATGGATAGTAAGAATAAGTAAGAATTAACTATTCCATGGGATTTATGATTAGCACCGAGAGGATATTGAGATGTAAGAGCTCCCATTAGTTGAGGGCGGGTTTATAGAAGCAATCTTCTTATCCTATATGATGATTGTCTAGATAGACATTATCTAGTGGATCCACTTTAGCTCAGATTTATGGTCCTTACCTTGGTAAGTCCGACAACCCTTTCCTGTGTGGGAGACACCGTGGGATCATGTTATAGCTCACATGGTCTCTATGTCGGTTAAGACTAATTCCCCACATTAATAATGAACTAACTTTACTTCAAGAAGTATTTCATATGTGTTCAAAGGCTTGAATGATGTTAGCTTGCATTGACCATAGTTTTATGACTTATGTTTTCTAACTCTTTTATATCATATTTTAGCTTGGTCAATTATATGTCATGAAATGTAATATCCCCTTTTAGCATGATTTAAATGTTTTATGCATAGCTATCATACTTGGTAAATTGTTTTGTACTAACACATACTCTTGCCTACATTTCCCCAAATATAGGGTCCAACAGTCACGTTTCTCAGTTTCGTGCCTAGTTGTTGATTTCGAGATTCTCGAGCTTTGGTGAGTCCTCATGCTTCAAAGTCAGATGTTTATTGTTTCACTTTCTTTTATGTATTTCACTTTTAGATATGATGTATGGTCTAGGCCCAATTTCATTTTATTGTACTAGATAGCTATATTGATACAAATGTTTTAGACTTCCATTTATCTTTTATAAAAAGTATTGTACTTGGACTATTGTTTTACTCTTATTGTTCTACGTCTTATCTTATGAAAGCAAAGTGGCTTGTATGGGTCCTTCGGGGTTTTATATGCCAAGTTACATCTAGGGGTACCCCTGGGTAGTGACAAACTTGGTAAACACAACACAAGGTTTATAATGGTACTAGGATGTCTCATAAGCCACGTCGAGTAGTGTCTAGTTTACGAGTGTGAAGCATGCAACCTTTGTGAAAGACATGCTACAAGATGATTAGGAAACCCCACTTCTTTCATTACTCTAAATACATGCGATAGAGTTAAACTCTATAAGGTCTCTTTCCTAATCCTCATTCGATGCTTTATAGGATATTTCTACTCGAAGAGCTTATTCTAAAAGGAATGTGAGAGAGAATGTGGAACAAGAAGATCCTTCCCAAGCTCCTCAAGTTCTGGTCTATCCTTTTGCCGAACAAGTGACTAATGCAGAGTCTAGGACTACTTTTAAAGTGTTTGCTCAAGTTGTGATGACCCAAGCTAATAGGGAGGTTTCCATTCTCGTGAACCTAAATGTTGATACAACAACTTCTAGAGTGAGGGACTTCACTACGATGAACCCTGTGGAGCTTCATGGTTCTAAGGTTGAGGAAGATCCTAAAGAGTTCATTGATGAGGATTATAATGTCTTGATGATCATGGGATTTATTCTGATGGAAAAGCGGAGTTGGACGCTTATCAACTTAAAGGTGTGGCTCAAATTTGGTTCAACCAATGGAAAGAAGGGAAACCGGAAGATGCGGGTCCTCTTAATTGGGAGAAGTTCAAGGCCACTATTTTTGATATGCTCTTTCCCCTTGAGATGAGGGAAGCCAATGTGCTTGAGTTCATTAAGCTTCGACAAGGGAGTATGAGTGTGAGGAAATATGCTTTGAAGTTAACACAATTGTCTAAGTATGCTCCAATAATGGTTGCCAATTCAAGGGCAAGGATGAGTAAGTTCATTTCGATTGTGTCCAAAATGGCGATTAAAGAGTTCAATACCACCATGTTCATTAATGACATGGACATCTCTCGTCTCATGGTTCATGCACAACAGATTAAAGAGGAGAAACTTCAGGAAAAGTCTAGGGAGACGAAAAGGTCTAAGACCGGTGATGAAAATTTCTCTCATGCAAGGTACGATGGACATGGTCTTCCTAGATTTTGAAAAAGTTTTCCGGTCAAGGTTCCTTCAATGCTCCCTATTATTTAAACAAAGATAGGGTATCTAACCTTGAGCCTCAAGGAGGTAATGGTAGTGGATTTTCATTGCCCATATTTACTTGTACTAGGTGTGGAAAAATGCACATGGGTAAGTGCCTAGCCGGCATGGATGGTTGCTTTAGCTGTTGAAAGTGTGGTCATAAAATGAGGGTATGTCTGATGCATACGACTAAAGGAAGAGAGGTCAAGCAAGCTCCGCCTAGTTGTTTGGGTCCCAATGATCCTAAGAAAAATAAATTTTATGCACTTCATACTCGTGGTGAACAAGAGGGTTCTTCCGATATGGTTACCGGTATGTTGAAAGTTTACCACCTTGATGTTTTTACTTTACTTGACCCGGTGTTATCTTGTCTTTTCTGATGCAATATGTGGCTATGATGTTTGACGTTCTTCCGGATATGTTGTTAGATCCTTTTTTTGTCTCTACTACTGTTTGTAATTTTATTTTGGCTAAGAGGGTGTCTCATTTCCTTGTCCCATAGAGTTACTCTGTTTGACTTGGTAGAGCTTGATATGCTAGATTTTGATGATATCCTTAGTACGGATTGGCTGCACTCATGTTATTCTTCTATTGATTGTAAAACTAGTGTAGTCAAGTTTTAGTTCCTGAATGAACCTGTCCTAGAGTGGAAAGGGGGAAATTGTATGCCTGCGGGTCAGTTTATCTCTTGTCTTAAAGCTAGAAAGATTATTAAGGGATGCCTTTACCATCTAGTTAGGGTGAGGGATGTAGATTCTGAAAACCCTACTCTCGAATCGGTCCCCATTTTTAATTAGTTTCTGAAATTATTCCGAGATAATTTACCCGGTATTCTTCCAGAAAGAGAAATAGACTTCGGTATTGACCTTCTCCCTGATTCACAACCTATTTCTATTCCTATTTACCGTATGGCTCCGGTAGAACTTATGAAGTTGAAAGAACAATTGAAGGATTTGTTAGATAAGGGTTTCATTCGACCGAGTATCTCTCCATGGTGTGCTCCAGTTTTGTTGTTAGAATGTACTACAAAAGATGATTCTGACCCTTTATGAACCATAATCCTACCTTTGGTGGAGTCTACCAAACAAGCACCCAATTAGGCCAATCTATTGTCATCTCGGGAAAACTATTTTCTTTGCACTACCCATCGATAGTCGACTAAGAGTATCCGCTACTACATTCACCTTTCCAGGGTGATATAGGACAGTCATATCGTAGTCCTTCAACAATTCGTCCACCTTCTTTGGCGATGATTCAAGTCCTTTTGGGTAAACACATGTTGTAAATTTTTATGATTGGTGAAAACATCAACATGGACCATATTCAAATAATGCCTCCAAATTTGTAAGGCAAATACCACCGCCGCTAATTCAAGGTCATGGGTAGGATAGTTCTTCTTATGAACTTTTAGTTGACTTGAGGCATAGGCAATCGCCTTACCATTATTCATAAGCACACATCCCAACCCACTCTAGAGGCGTCACAATATACCACAAAGCCATGTGTACCTCCTGATAAGGTCAAAACCGGAGCAAAAGTAAGTCTATCCTTCAACTCTTGGAAACTTTTCTCACAAGCATCTGACCATATAAACTTGGCCTTCTTTTGAGTCAAAGCCATCAATGGAGAAGCAATGGAGAAAAACCCCTCAACAAATCATCTATAGTAACAGGCCAAACCCAAGAAACTTCTAATATATGTCAATGATAGAGGTCTAGGCCAACTCTTGACCGCATCGATCTTAATCGGATCCACCTCAATACCCCTTCTTGAATCAATATGGCCTATGAAGGATACATACCTTAACCAAAATTCACACTTGCTAAACTCTGAAAAGAGTTGTTAGTCCTTGAGAATCTAAAATAGAATTCTGAAATGATCAATGTGCTCATTCTCATTTCTCGAATAAATCAAGATATCATCTATGAACACAATTATAAACATATCAAAGTATTATCTAAACACCCTATTAATCAAGTCCATAAATGCCACGGGAGCATTAGTCAAACCAAATGACAAAAATGAAAATTCATAGCGACCATATCGGGTTCTAAAAGCTATTTTCAGAATATCTTCCTCTATATCCCTTAATTGGTGATAACCCCACCATAGATCAATCTTAGAATGATAACTAGCCCCTTGAAGTTGATCAAATAAGCCATCTGTTCTCGAAAAAAAATACTTGTTCTTGATGGTGAGTTTGTTCAACTGTCGATAATCAAACATATACGGTGTTAACCATATTTTTCCTAACAAACAACACACGACCACCCCATGGAGAGATAATAGGTCGGATGAAACCCTATCCAATATGTCCTTTAATTGTTCTTTCAACTCCTTAAGTTCCGCCGGAGCAATTCTATATGGAGGAATAGAGATAGGTTGGGTATTAGGGAGAATGTCAATCCCGAAGTCAATTTCCCTTTCGGGAGGAATACTGGGAGAATCATCAGGGAAAACTGTCATAACTCTTTTACGATAGGACCGACTCAAGAGTAGGAATTTCAGACTCAATATCCCTCACCCTCACTATATGGTGGACACAACATTTCAATATCATTTTCTAAGGTTTTAGGTAAGAAACAAATTGACCTCTAGGCATAGAGTTCCCTCCCCCCCTTCCACTCTAGGATATGCTCATTTGGGAGTTGAATTTGACTACCCGAGTTTTACAATCTATAGAAACGTAACAAGAATGTAGCTAATCTATCCCAAGTATGACATTGAAATATATCATGTCAAGCTCTACCAAATATATTAAAGTAACTCTATGGGATAAGGAAATGGGACATCTTCTATATACTTTCTTAGCCACCACAGAATAACCAATTGGGATAGAGAAAAATAAAGGTTCTAACAACACATCGGGAAGCACATCAAATCTCGTGTCATGACTCGTGAGTACCCCCAAGATGTGACAAGGTGTATTCAACCCCGGAAGGTCTCATACAAGACCTTAGCATATCATAACATATGATAAATGAAATGATGCACACAATTTAAAACATTATCCATACAATAGAAGTCTTTTATAAAATCAAGCGGAATCTAAACTTGTCTCAATTATCCATCGAATACAATCTTTGAATAAAAAATTGGTTAACAACCCTTTCAACATCATCCGAATATGAATGACTAGAAAGAAACTACTAATGACTCATACGTCCTCGAATCTTAAGGACTCACCACAATCTAGGAGAATAGTCAATCCAAGCATGAACCAAGAGAAGATCGTCTTTCGAACCGGAACCAACACTTTGTCAAAAATGTAGAAAACATGGGTTCGTACAAAAATGCACTAAGTATGATAGCCATGCATAGAAACCTTGAAAACATGCTAAAAATGACATTTTAGTTGAAAAGCATGCATTTACCAAATTTGAGAATTATCATGCACTTTAGTATAGCATCAGTCACGAGCATATTCAACATATAGACCATCATAGCATAATAAAGCTATCTCATAACTAACCCTAAGTTATACTTGTGCAATGTATAGATAAGATCCCATAATTCCATCTACACTAAGTACCACTTTTAGGCCACCATAATCATACTTACCATTCTTTGATGTTATCCTTAGTTCATACTCATAGACAAGAAACCTTCATATTTACTAAGTCATATCAAGGAAAACAACTTATAGAAATAATCCACATTAAGCATACTTCATTACTAATAGCCTTCATAGCAACATACTTAGTAGCATCCTCATAAGCATATTTCATAAATCATTATAACATCAAAGGAACACACCATAACTACTCTCAAAACCTACTTGTGCAATGCATGGATGAAGTACAATACCCCCACCCACACTAAGTTGAGAAGCCATAGTTCATAATCATTCATTATGGGGGTAAGCCTTAACCGACATAGACCATGTGAGCAAATCATGGAATCCAATGTTACCCACACCGAAAAAGGTGTCCTACTTGCCTAAGATAGAACCATTAACTTAGCTTAGGTGGATCCAGTAGCTAATAACCTCTGAGGGAACATAGTTTATGGGATACGGATGTTGCTACTAGATATTGTCATGACCCGAGCATACACCCCGGACGCGACACAATGTACACGACTCAGAAGAGCACTATACAAGCCTCATAGCATTCATAACATTTGATATAAGGAAGATGGTACATAATTAAAAATTTTCTTTAAATCCATAAAATAGAAAAATATCATTTAAAACAACGGAAGTCTACCAGTATCACATGGCCATCTAAAAACAATCTTCGAATCAAAAGTAGGGTCACGACCGTTTACAATACGATGTCTAAAAATAGTTTATTAGAATAAAAGACATGAAACATAAAAAGTACTTGTCCTCGAATCCATGAGGACATACCACTATCCTTGGAAGAACTCAATCCAAGCTTCAACTAGAAGAACTCAACTCACTTCCCGGAACCTACACTTTGTAGAAAAATAGAAGAAATATGGGTTAGCACATTTAATGTACTAAGTATGACAACCATGCAAAAACTATGCTTAAAATGGACATTTTGGTTGAAAACCATGCATATGCCAACTTTGAGAAAACATCATGAACATAAGAATAAGAGGCATAAGATACAAGTATAATCAACATACAAGCCATTTCATCACTTTAGAAAATAATGAACATGTAAGCCATTTCATCATATTAAAGCCTTCACCTTAAGTAACCCCAAGCTATACTTTGTGCAATGCGTGAATAACATCCAATACCACCATTCCCACTAAGTACCACATTAAGGCCACCAAAAGTGAACCTACCATTCTTCCTTTTCACCTTTAGACAATACTCCTACAGAAGGAACATAAACATTTCATAAGGCATGACAAGGAAGTAACTCATAATACAATCCAAGTAAAGCATGCATCATCACATTAAACATAGAAGTCAACATTCTTCATTAGCTTCATTAAGAGCATTTTCAGTCATTAGTCATTAAGACATTAGAGAACTCATTATAGCCCTCTCAAAGCCTACTCGTCCAATGCATGGATGACATCCCATACTACCACCCACACTTCATAGAACTTCACAAGCAACCATAGTGAACATCTTACATGATGGAATAAGCATTAACCTAAATAGACCATGAGAGTAAACCATGGAATCCTCTGTCATATGACCCCACACCGAAAGAAGGTGTCCTACTTGCCTAAGGTAGAACCAGATACATTTTAGCTTAGGTGGATCCACTAGCTAATATCCTATTTGGGCACATAGTTATTGGCTAGAAAGATGTTCATTGGAACCCTAACCTAACGTTGGGAGAGTTTCCATCTCACCATATCCACTCGGTTCTTAGCCTCCATTCCCATAGAACATTTCATTCACATTACATTATTGTACATGAGAGGAATACCATTGGCCTATCGACCCAAGTTATACCATTACACATGAAAGGAATGCCATAAGCGTATCGATTCATGGCATATTATTAGGATAACTCCTGAATCTTCCTGAAAGGAATGCCATAAGCCTATCGATTGATGGTTGATCATTGCATTATTGTACACCTGAAAAGAATGCTATAAGGCTATCGATTCAAGAATTGTCATTACATTAGTTCATTGGTTCATTATAAAAGGAATACCATTGGCCTATCGATTCATATTCATCAAGTGAATAAACATTCATTACACATTTATGAAAAGAATGCCATAAGCCTATCGATTCATATTCATTAAGTCAAGACACATTTATTACACAAGAAAAGGATGTCTAAGCCTACAAATTCAAGGTACTTGAATCAAGAGCACATTCATCAATACAAGAAAAGGATGACTTAAGCCTACCAATTCAAGATACATCAATCCACTTTACTTTCATTTATACAAGAATAGGATGCCTTAAGCCTACCAATTCAAGATGTAACATCACATTATAAAAACCCTTCACATTCTAGCATTATCATTCATGAGTGTTAATTGAGAATATGCTTTCTGTAATAACACAATTAGATTCTAAACATGATCATACTGCTTTCATTGAGACCACACACATACACTTCACATCATGATCATACATAGATCCTTCATGAAATTTCCCTCCAAGGCTATGAATTAATCTCAATCCAAACATCTAGAATAATGCATTAGATAAGGGAATTTACATGATTCAATAACTAATTTAATATTAACATAAACAATTCAACATACTTTCATGATCAATCAATTCATAATCACATTTCACAACTTAATATCTTGGGGGAAACATGTGTTCATAGGAGAAATTCACAATAATTCATCATTAATTCAACAATCCATTCATAATTCATCATATATAAACCTTTGAAACTGTTTTGGAATTGAACCCATGCATAGATTGAAAACCCTAGGTTTTTGGGGGAATTTGGAAAATTGAAATCATTTTTTGATAGGCCCCTTGAATGAAACTTAATCAAGGAAGAAGACTACCATACCTTTAATGAATAAACTCCACAAAAATTGAGAGTGAAAGGTGAGATCTTGAGCTTCAAAGCTTGACTCCTTTTTCTCCAATGGTGGTTTCTAGAGAGAGAATATTTGGAGACAGTGGGAGGTTTCTGTTTTGTGATTTGAAGTAGTGATTGGAAAAGGTGTTTTAATACTTTTAAAAGCCTTAAAATACTTTAATTAATAAATAATAACCGTCCCCATCCCCTCACTAATTAATTAGGAATTTACCATACCACCCCTCAACTTGGCCGATTTAAGACAGCACACCAGTGGTGACCCATGACCTATGGGCCGTAAGTGGGCTCACGTCCCGTCCTGCAGGTCCGTGGTTTGGGTCTGAGGGTCATCATTTGGGACCTTGACCCATGGAAGCCATCCAAGGGGCATGGATAGACCTACGGGGCATAGGTCCCATCCGTAACTCCAATTTTTTTTGGCAACTTTGGCTAGTTGTGGCATCCTTGGGGTTAGGCTTTAGGGTCCCCCTCAACTACCCTAGGTTGCTCCTTGGGGGTTCTTACCTTGACGTTTAACCCCTAAACTCCTCAACTTAAGCTCGGGACATCACTTTACAACCTCAAACCCCATATCAAACTCAAAAACGAACTCGTTAGGCTATAGTTTCACTTACTAGTTTTTCGAGTCGTTACATTATCTCCCCCTTAGGAACATTCATCCTCGAATGACACTTTAAACACTTTAAGGAATAAAGACTCAATACTAGCAGCCTATCATGCATTCAACATCATAAAAAATGCACAAAACTAGGAGGAAACATTAACTCCATCTCAAACATACTCAATGCAACACAAGAATGTAGGAACTACATCTACCAACTCATTATGCATCAAAACTTCAACATTTCTCATTTCATTGGAGGAATTACCTTCTACAACACAAATCATGCTCATCATAACATTATTAAGCCAATTATGCCATTTCTCTCAAAAGCACATTTAGGCCTGTTCAAAAATTCACCTCATGAAGCATATAGGCAATTCATACTAAATGCACTTCAACATGAGAAACATAATTAATAAAAACTCATTTTCTCATTTAAAAATCAATTCATCAAGAACATGCATAACATAAGGAGACCATGGAAACACATAATCAACATGACTCCAAAACATGAAACAAGCTACAAGGAACTCTTGGTCTCACGCTTGAATAGAAATAGAAGGAAAAAGATGAGGATATCGGAACTCTCAACAACCTTACTATTCAACATAACATCTCCCCCTAAGGAGCAAATCCAAACTAAGGCTAATATGAAAACAACATAGGAACTTCAATACAACATTCACAACTATAACAAACTATCAACATACCGGTGCCTTCATCTGGAAGATCTCCTTTGCCCTCTTTAGCTTGAAGTACATAGACTTTTCTTTTTGAAGTATTAGGATCCGAGTCATTAAGAGAAGCTTTTTTGGCCTTTCTACCCTTGGCCGTAAGAGTAGGGAAAATTCTCACTTGATGATCATTCTCTCCACAACCATAGGACCCACTAGTACAGGCTAGGCACTTCCCAAAGTGCTTCCTTCCACCATTGGTGCAAATAGGTTTAGGAAATGGAGACCCACTTCCTTTCTCTTGGTTAACCCTAGGAGTGCTTGAACAATCTTGGTTAAAAGCTCTCTCTTTGAACCTTGGTTTACCTTGCTCATCGGATGTAGACCTCTTCATCTCCCTATTCTTTTTCATAATTTTGAACTCCTCAATTTGTTGAGCAAACACTATAAGCCTAGAGATATTCATGTCATCATGGAGCATTGTCGTACTACACTCTTCCTCAACTAGGCCGGATACACTCGTAACAAATCGACTCATCTCATCCCTTGGGCTAGACACCAAAGATGGAGCATACTTAGACAATTGGGTAAATTTCAAAGAGTACTCTTGCACACTCATTCTACCATGTCTAAAGTTGATAAATTCCTCCACCTTAAACTCCCTCTTATCATGGGGAAAGAACCTACCCAAGAATGATTTCTTAAACTCCTCCCACTTTATAGGACCCGCTCCTACCGGCCTATTGCTTTTCCATTGAGTAAATCAAAATTGTGCAACATCCTTCCATTGATAAGCGGCTAGTTCCGCTTTTTCTAGAGAAGTCACCCCCATAGCATTCACTACCTTATAAACCTCATCCAAAAACTCTTGGGGATCCTCTCCCAACTTGGAACCAAGAAATACCGAAGGGTTTATCCTCACAAATTCTCTCAACCTAAAGGCCATAGTGCTCACAATAGAGTTTACATGAGTCTCAACACCCCTAGTAGCTGGAGCCATCATGTCTTGGGCTTGAGTAGTTATGGCTTGAGCTATCATCAAAAGAGCCGACCTAACTTCTTCATTTGTCATGGCCGAAGCATCAACCGGAACTTGATTGCCCAGAGGAACTTGGTCACCTTGAGGACCTTAAGGAGGAACTCCCTCATTCACAATATCCTCTTCCACCCTTCTTGCGTTATCCGTTGCATTCATATCCTATAAACACAAATGAAGGGTTAAGAAAAGGACTCTTATGGAGCTAAACTCTAAGGCACGACTTTAAGTATAATGAAAGAAATGTAGTTTCCTAACCTCTTATAGCCTCTCATTCATAAATATGTCGCGATTCACACCCATGAACAAGACTCTATATAACGTGGCTTGTGAGACATCAATCCTAAAAAACCATCCCAAAATCTTATGCTCTAATACCATGTTTGTCATGACCCGAGCCTACACCCTGGACGTGACATGGCGTACAAGAATCTGAAGAGCCTTATACAATCCTCATAGCATTCATAAGATTTGATATAAGGAATATGGTATGGAATTAAAACTTTTCTTTAAATACATACAATAGAAAAACATCATTCAAAATAGCGGAAGTCTACCAGTCTCACATGGCCATCTAAAAAAAATATTCGAATCAAAAGTAGGGACATGACCCTTTACAATAGAAAGTCTAAAGAGAGTCTATTACGATGAAAGACATGAAAACATCAAAAGTACTTGTCCTAGAATCCATGAGGACATACCATTAGCCTTGGAATAACTCAATCCAAGCTTCAACTAGAAGAACTCAACTCACTTGCCGGAACCTACACTTTGTAGAAAAATAAAAGAAACATTGGTTAGCACATTTAATGTACTAAGTATGATAGCCATGCAAAAACTATTCTTAAAATGGATATTTGGTTGAAAACCATGCATATTCTAATTTTGAGAAAACTCATTAACCTAAGTATAAGAGGCATAAGATACAAGTATAATCAACATACAAGCCATTTCATCACTTAAGAAGATAATCAACATATAAGCCATTTCATCACATTAAAGCCTTCACCTTAAGTAACCCCAAGTTATACTTTGTGCTAATGCGTGAATAGCGTCCCATACCACCATCCCCCCTAAGTACCACATTAAGGCCACCAAAAGTGAACCGACCATTCTTCCTTTTCACCTTTAGACAATACTCATACATAAGGAACATAAACATTTCATAAGGCATGACAAAGAAGTAACTCATAATACAATCCAAGTAAAGCATGCATCATCACATTAAGCATATAAGTCAACATTCTTCATTAGCTTCATTAAGACCACTTTCATTCATTAGTCATTAAGACATTGGAGAACTCACTATAGCCCTCTCAAAGCCTACTCGTGCAATGCATGGATATCATCCCATACTACCACCCACACTTCATATAACTTCTCAAGTAACCATAGTGCACTTCTCACGTGATGGGAATAACCATTAACTGACATAGACCATGAGAGCAAACCATGGAATCCGTTGTCAAATGACCCCACACCGAAGGAAGGTGTCCTACTTGCCTAAGGTAGAACTAGTTATATTATAGCTTAGGTGGATCCACTAGCTAGTATCCTATCTGGGCACATAGTTATAGGATAGGGAGATGTTCATTGGAACCCTAACCTAACGTTGGGAGAGTTTCCATCTTACCATATCCACTCGGTGCTTATCCTCCATTCCAATAAAGCATTTCATTCACATTGTATTAATCTGATAATTTCTTTTATGTTTTCTAGTATATATTCTATGTATTGTATGTCGTGGGTTTGTTGGAATGCTTCTATATTTTCTTTTATTAAATTGCTTAATAAAGTAATATTTATTATAGTTTGTTGCCAATATTCTAAATATTCTTGATTTATCATTAATCGGAATATTGGATTTCTAAATCACTTAAGTTAAATTTTAACATTTCAATTTCTACTCTATCTATCTCAAATTCATACCATACCTGGTCCATTAATTCTTCTTCTTCTTCTTCAAATATTTATTCCATATTATCTTTCTTAGATCAATAATTTTTATATCTTTAAGTATATACAGGATTAATGTTTTATATGCTAGTATCATTTCGTCATGTAAATAAGACATAATAATTTGAAAATATAATTCCCTTATACCATAGTCTTGACGAATATTATTCATATTAGATTACTATAAACTAGATTATTTTCAACATGTTTTCCTGTCACTGTTAACATCGTACTTTCAAAAGTATTCTTTTCCTAACAGCGCCTCAACTATGTTTACTTCCCTCACGGCTTCTCATGCCTATGGTTTCAACTTTAGGATGGCATAGTCTGGAAGGTTTCCCTTTTTTCCTCATGTTAACAAACTAGAAAACATCTAACAATAATTCTAGTATATAATAACTAATATAAATCTTTTCTATCATTACTATGATATTCAGGAATTAATAGATTTAGTTATGCATAATCATAAATGTATATACCTGTGTAGTATCTGCACTGTTTTGATCCATAGTTTAACTGAAACTTACATTTTTATTTGAGAGAATATTTGTTTACAAAAGGGCTGTGCTTTCCGTGTAGAAAGTCTTGCCTATTTATGCCATAATGGCTATCTATTTATACAAAAATAAGTAACCTTACTATAGTTACTTTTCTATACTATGATTACTTTACATTTAACTATAGTAGCTTTACATCTTTAATACTATTCATAGTCTTTACTACTAATCTAACACGTTGCTATACTACTTTATCTAAAGTTCCACTAACTTATAGTAATGTACACACGTTACATATTTATTCCCACTAACTTTTCTTTCCACTAGCTTTTCCTATTAGGTCAAACAACTTTTCCTCCTTTGCTGATTTCTATCCTTTCTTTAGCTTTTTCTTTATCTTGTCGGCTTTTGTTGTTCCTACTCCAGTTGTACGTCTGGGATTACATTATCTTCTCCTTGGCATTTAGAACATTGATGATCCGGATATTTGTGTCCGATAGTTTTA